>CAUYLG010049131.1:0-48286 GCA_963573385.1 Cacajao melanocephalus
TGGTGTCTGAGTGCATTTGGTCCTGCTATAAAGGAATACCTGAGGCTGAGTAATTTATGAAGAAAATTTCATTTGGTTTACAATTTTGATGACCGGGTGTCTGGTGAGGTCCTCAGGCTGCTTCCACTCATGATGGAAGACGGGGAGCTCATGTGTGCAGAGATCACATGGCAAGAGAGGAAGCAGGAGAGACAGTGGGGAGGCACCAGGCTCTTTTGACAACCAGCTCTTGAGGGAAGTAATAGAGTGAGAACTCACCCCTGAAAGGAAGGCATTATTTAGTCATCAGGGATCCCCCCATGACCAAAACACTTCCCGTTAGACCCAATTTCCAACACTGGGGATCAAAGTTCAACATGTGTTTTGGAAGGGACAAACATTCAAATCATCACAACTGGGGGAAAAAATCGAAAGGTTGTCAGGACACCCAGGAAACTGCCTACCCAACCGACCTCAGCAGACACCAGCCTCGCTCGAGAACACAGGCGGATCACTTACCTGCAAGTGCATGCCCTTCATGGACGAGCAGTTTAAAAACACTTCAGGAAAACAGATTGTCCTCCTGCACTCCCATTAAATCAAACAACCTATTTTCCTGTTCTAAGATTAATCATCTGTAAAACAGAGGCACTGCTCCTCACCAGGATATCAGGACCTTCCAGCAAGAAGATGGTGTAAAGGCACAGAATCCATACTCTCTACAGCAATGATCGCCACCTCAAATATTCTTGTTATTGTTTTTTGCTTTTTTGTTTTGTTTTTTTTTGAGTCAGGGTCTCACTCTGTGACCCAGGCTGGAGGGTGGTGGCCATGATCATAGCTCATTGCTGCCAAGTAGCTGAGACTTCAGGACGCACACCACCACACCTAACTTTTGTAATTTTTTGTAGAGACGGGGTCTCACCTTGTCACTTAGGCTGGTCTCAAATCCCAGGGCTCAAGTGATCCACTCACCTCAATCTCCCAAATTGTGGGGATCACAGTTGTGAGCCACCACGCCCAGGCTCTTGTTATTTTTGAGATAAAATAAAATCTGAAGAATGAGGGGACAGTTTTGATTTTCAACATGACCATTGCATAGCTAATAATAGTATGGTCACGATTCAACCGCCCTGTCATTTTGTTGTAAAAGTTGAATATAACCTTGAGGCTGCCGTGGTCCAACACAATTCAAGTAAATATAACAGGTGCGTAGATAATTCCTACAATTGAGATTTCCCCCAATATTCCCCCTAAATGACTTATAGACACCTGAGGCTCATTTAAGTGGATATTCTACTCTTAGGGTTGAAGTTCCACGTCTGCTCTATCCAGGTCCTTACTGTGCATGGATTCTCCTGCCACACGTCCTTGAGAGGGTGGGGCCAAGTGGCATAGGTCACCCCATCCTCATTCATTCTCCCTGCAGGTCTGCAACTGTGGCCCTGTGAAGGTGCAGAGGAACAGAGCTGGGCAGGGTGTGGCTTTCTGACCATAGTCACCCCTTGCCATGATATCTGCCTACTTTCACTGATCTAGCCCTAATGACTGGAGGAATATCATGGAGGATGTTCCTGCCTTGCGCTGGACACCAGGAGAGGTCTAGCACCTGAGTTTCTTAGAAGGCTTCCCAGAAGGCTGTACATCCTGACCCTGTGATCCTCTCACATCCACCTGGACTCTGAACCACATTCCTCTGGAGCCTGATTTCATCATCCAGACCTTTTCTGGTTTTATTGATAATCTCAGGATTGTGAGGTGTTGGTGGCCATTGACAGGGTCCTATAGTGCAGAGAAAAATGTCCAGGTCTCTTCCTGTGGCTGCTCTCTTTTCTCCCCAACCCCCTTTCCTGAACCTCCCCCGCCACCCTGCGGTGCGCCAGCGTAGGGAAGGCCACATGGTACCATTTTTACCTAAATGTCTGGGAAGACATTCTTTTGAATTTTTGAAATCTTGAAGGGTTTTGAGACATGTACTGGCAAGCAAAACATGCAGGTTCCTGCCTTTCCATGTCTTCCAAGCTTGTGGATTTGTTTTGTTTTGCTTTTTATGTGCTATAAAGTTGTTGAAATATTTTGGTCCTTTTTTGTTGTCAGAGAACCTGGTAGTGTTCTGCCTGTAGTCTGATCGAAGTGAACATGGCCCATAGATTACCCTGCAGGATCACGGCCTGAGCAGACAGATTTTGAAACATGGATTTGCAACTTTACCAAACTTTTGAAAAAAACATTTAATCACACACACATAGCTTCCACAAAGCAATTTACTTCCAACCACAATGTGTTCACTCAAATGATTTGTTCAGAACTATACGACCACGCTTAGTTTCACTTCCCACCACAGTTCTCTGATAACCTCTGAAAACTCTGTTTTTGTGGTGATACTGTCATTCTTTATTCATCTTTTTAAACTATAATCAGGTCAAAATTACCATTTTTAACTGGGAATGTGGATTGGTGGTTAAAAACAGGAAGCTTGATGTCTAAGTCTGAAAAGCAGTGAAAATATGTAAGAAACTCAGAAAAATTCAGAACCTGTCATTATTGAAGATTGCTACAGAGTGTTACCACCTGGGGACTCACTGAAAACTTTCCAATAGAGAAGGATGAGGTTACCAACCAGCCGTAAGTGAATGAGTATAGAAACATGGTTGATCTAAAATCTTGGATTATATTTGGATGTCCACATGGACGAAAGTTCAAGCGGTATCACAGACTGAACAGTGAAAAGTAAATATCCCTCTACAGAAGGTTGTATTTTATAAAGAGAAAGACAGTCATATCTCTTCTCCCAAGTGTTCTTCTGCAATGTGACCTTGACATTCCAACCGTAGAAAGAAAGAATCTAATTTATTTCCCTTTGTATCTGGGTTATTTTAGTGACTCGCTTGAGTAATAGAATGAAATGAGAGTGATATTCTGGAACTTCCAAAGCCAGGTCGTAAGATGCCTCACAGCTTCCACCTGGGACCCCAGGAGCACTTCCTCCTAAGACACTTCCTCTTGGAGCCCAGTCCTCTGGCCAGCAGAAACCACATGGAAAGACACAGGTGACTGCTCTGGTTGATGAGCCAGCGTAGCTTCCAGCATCAACTGTCAGTCATATGAGCGAACCATCTTGACATCTCGCTCAGGTGAGCTTACAGGTGCTGGCAGCCCTAGCTGACTGCTCGACAAAACTCAGCCACGCCACAGAACTGTTTTAAGCCACAAAAGCGTGAGTGGATTGTTATATGGCAGTAGATAACTAGAACACCCTCTCATTTCTTTTGACAAATTTATTTTGTATTCTTTCAGTGACATTTTATGCACACACATTCAATGACGTGTACGTCTTTCCCCTTGCAAATAATAGCATAATAAACACACTACAGTACTCACTCTGCTTTCTTTTTTAACCAATAACACAGCTTAGAAATTATTCCGTACATGTTCACGTAGACCTGACTTGCTCCTTGACAGTGGGAGAGTACCTTCTATTTTAGCACCAGAAGTTATTTAACCAGTCCACTATTAATGGACATGTAGGGTTCCCATCCCTGTACTTTGTTAGTACAGACAGTGATTCACTGTCTATTCTGCTAAAGTATCCTTTTGTATAATGTCTATTGTAAATATATAGGTTACATTCCTAGAAGGTATTTGTAACTTCTTTAATTCTATTGTATGTGCATTTGAATTTTAGTAAATACTGCCAACCCCCCAAAAAAGAGGTTGTGTCAAGTTATGCTCTCCCCACTCAGATTTAAGGCTGTTTTCCCAGAGACTTGCCAAAGCAATGCATTCATAAAGTTTTAAAAATTGTTTACCCTGGATTCTTACTTAAATTATCGATTTTATTATTGTGGAGAAGAAAATGAGCTTAATTTTTGATATCTGTTTGATATCTTTGTATTGCTTGTTTGAGAAACTTCCAGCTATAATTGCATCACTCATTCTTGTCAAAATATTAAAAACTAAAATTGTATGAATTTGGGAAAGATGACATGAGCTATTAGGTAAAAAGGTGAGTTGAAGAGAAATAACCTGTTTTTTTTTTTTGGAGACACAGTCTTGCTGTGTTGCCCAGGCTGGAGTGCAGTGGCGCCATCTTGGCTCACTGCAACCTCTACCTCCTGGGTTCAAGCAATTCTCTTGCCTCAGCCTCCCAAGAATCTGGGATTACAGGCGCCTGCCACCACGCCTGGCTAATATTTTGGTATTTTTAATGGAAACTGGGATTCACCATGTTGGCCAGGTTGGTCTCGAACTCCTGATCTCAAGTGATCTGCCTGCCTTGCCCTTCCAAAGTGCTGGGATTACAGGTGTGAGCCACTGTACCTGGCCAGAAAAATAAAGTTAAATGAGATTCCATTTTTTCGAGATGTGTGAACCTACACAAGAAAAAAATGTCTGGAAGTAGATATACAGAGTGTTAGCAAGAAGCACAGCCCTTCCTAATTATAAACCACAGTCCATCTAGCAAATGAAATATTGCCTGCAATTTCCTGTAAGGTCAGTGCACACATGCTTTGGAAGGAGGTGGCACTGCTCTCTAGACATGGCTGAAGAAAAACTTAGGTCAAAAGAGGCAGTCTAAACCAAAAAGGATGCTCTTATTAAAAAAAAAAAATCTAAATGTGCTAAAAAGCCATATTTAAATAATTTGTGAGAGATTAAAATTTGAATTTGGGTAAATATTGCCAACTTCCCCAAAAATTAATTTTGAACAATTTGATAAAAGCACAGACATCAGTGATGTAACCATTTCATAGGTCTTTGTTCTATTTATGCAAAATGGATCTAAGTCAATTTGCTTAAAGACTAATTTGCTAAATGACCAATTCATTAACTTTAGTTTTTAAAAAAATATTTAATTTTATTTGACCAGTTTTCCTTTTTCTTCTTCTTTTTTCTTTTTTTGAGACAGAGTCTCCCTTTGCTGCCCAAGCTGGAGTGAAGTGGCATGATCTCGGCTCACTGCAGCCTCCCTCTCCCAGATTCAAGTAATTCCCCTGCCTCAGCCTCCCGAGTAGCTGGGATTATAGGCACACGCCACCACGCCTGGCTAATTTTTGTATTTTTAGTAGAGATGGGATTTTACCACGTTGGCTGGGCTGGTTCTTGAACTCCCAACCTCAGGTGATCCACCTACTTTGACCTCCCAAAGTGCTGGGATTACAGGCATGAGCCACCACACCTGGCCTAGTGTACCAGTTTTCATTTGCCATTGTGAACTGCATCTTAAGACACGTCATTTGATATCTGATTCTGTCAGTTCTTTATTTGCTGCAACTGGAGACCAATGAGCAGAGCTAGGGGAGCCCAAAGGGAGGCAGCTCCCGTTGATAATGTCTCTGAAGATGTGCCCAGAGCTTGATCAGGTAAAATAACTAGTACAGATAGTTAAATAAGATGGGATCCTCAGGTTTCTTCAGCAGCCACTGCATCCTTTGAGAACACCACCACAAAGAATTGGCCTCTGGATTTCCATACTTAAGGGAATTAAGTAGCAGGAGGCTTTGTTAAAAAGGAAATAGTACATTGAATATATATACTTTCAACAAATTAAAATCATTTCCTTTGTCATGGACCCCAAGGGAAAAAAAATGATTAGTAACTTTGAAAACTTACCAGCCAGATTTTCTGAACTCAGGGTTGAATTATTATTTTTTAATTTTTTTCTGAGAAGCTGTGAATAATGTAAATTATTATTTTCATTAATAGAAGAAGATATGTTCCACCCAGTACAAAGGGTAAAGTTCTGGATAAAGCAAATGAATTAATAACAAAGGTTGCTCACAAAGCTGGCTTAGTTAACAAATGTTTTTCAAGTTTCTATGCTAAATATTCTCAAACAACAATTTCAAGGGAAAACTGGATGTTTTTATCATATGTGACATCCTAACAATAAAAATGAAGTTTGAGAATTAAAGAAAGCACTTTACTTGATCACTGAGACTATCAGCCATTTGAGACCATTTAATTATACTGTACTGAAAAAAGTTTGGCATTAGTGCTAAAAGAATTCATTTTTTTCACCAAAGAAATTCCTGGATGGTGTAGTCTTCTATCTGATGCTTTTCTCTGGAAGTAGTTATGAATCTCCCTGTTAAGTTCTAGATTAATTGGACTACGTTTACACGTAGGTGGTAGCATTGGGATTGAGAAGGGCACTTGCTTAAATGGAGCTCCTTTTACTTCCTTCTTTTACCTGGCTGCTGCCATAAGAATGCTGAGCCTTTTGGCAGGTGGAAGGAGGTCCAGCCATCTTTTATCTCATCTCTCATTCTCCTCCACATGTCTCTGTCTTCAGAGGGTTATCTGAAGACAGCTGCCCTGACCTTCTCTGGTTATCACTTTTCCTATGCTTCTTTGAGGTCAGGTTCAAGTTTAGGGGAGGCCTCCAGCCTTGACTATGTGCGGTAGCCAAGTTTACCTAAGTTCTCTGCATTGGGGGATTCTCTGCAGCTCAAGCCCTATAGCAGTAAATTTGTCCTGTGCTTCTGTGCCTCTGCCTCCCATGGGAAAGTCATGGGGGGTGGTAGGGTGGGTGGCAGGATTTGGGTATTTCTTTGTCCCTGGCCATACCATCTCATTGCCACCTTTCCTGTTATTAGCCTGAAGTAGTTATCAAAGCAAGGTAAAAGTACTTCCTTTTATGGGACTTTTGCTTCTAGAAGTGTTGAGATATCAGGCATAGAGAAATTGTCCATTAGACAAATTTTCCAAGTCTATATGTTTTATGCAGTAACACCTCGCCACTACCCTAGTGGTTCTCACTCTTTAGTCTGCCTAAGAATCACCTGGGGAGCTTATAAAACAAGTTCAGATTTATGGCCCCAGGTCCAGGGTTTTTGATTTACTCATTACCAATAGTGATGAAAATCTGCATTTCTAACAAGTACCACAAATTGTTATAATGTAGAAAACACTGTTTCATTGAAACAGGTAGGAAACTCACCTTTTTATTTTGTTTTGGCAGTAAATCATTTTAATATTTAAAAAAATAAAAAGAATCCCCATATAGCAGAAAGAGGAATGAAAAATTCAAAAGGGCTTTTAAGGTAAAAAACAAAAAATCAGACTATTAGGGGATGATCAATTCCTATCCCCAGCAATCTAAAAAATAATTAGACAATGTCTTCAGAAATGTCATATGCCTGACAGGAACAGCACAGGAGCCACCAAGCATTTTTAGAGAACAAAGCCAGTGAGACTCTAATACGCCACCTGGGTTCCATTTCAGCTCTGCCACTCTCTAGTTTTCCCTCTGTTTCCACTTCAGATAGAATCCACTCACGAAAACAGAAACACAGCAATGATTTTTAACAGAGAAATTAATCTGGGAAATTGGTTAAACAGATAATAAAAGATTGAAAATACAAAAGAGAAACATTGAGTTAATTGGAAGAAGCTACCCCTTCTAGGGCTGAGGAATCACTGTGAGCACTTAGGGTATCAGGGCTTAGAGCATGGGAGAGACCCCTGGGGCTGGGACCCAGACCTCTCAGGAGGGGACTGTCCAGCTGGTGCTAGTACCTCTGAAGGTACAATGAGAGTGGGGATATGGGGCCAGACTGGAAACTGGACCCAATTGTGACTACCACAAGAAGCATTGCTGGGTGATATGGCAGAAATAGCAAGCAAAACAGAAAAAAGCAAATCCCTTCTCCCTCCTTCCTTGGAACCTCCCTCTGATACTTGCTGTGGCAATGCCTAATAGCAAGCCAGCTGTCAGAGCCATATGTGGCTTACAGAGTTCCAGCCCTATCACTACAAAGCACAGCAGAGAAGGGTGGATTTGGACCTGAAGGACAATAGCTTGATAACCACCACCAGCTACCCCTTTGGCTACTCAGCATCCACACACAGCCTTCTCTACATTATTTGCACTTGTATCCACAAACAAAAACCACTTTGTGCTTTGCATAACAAGATAAAACTTTTCCACATAAAGATGTCCTCATCCGCTCCTTGAAATGGGAGATACAAACTTCCAGGAATCTTTCATGCATTCATCTCTGGGTAATGTTCATTCTTCTCAAATTTGGCCACAATCCCATCTAGATAAAGACTACATTGTAAAGTTAACCACAGAAAACAGTGTTTGTGTAAAATAATAAGGGGAAGGCGGAAAGGCAGAAAAAGCAATTGGTTTGTATGTGCAAATAAATATATAGATAAAAAGTAAGGGAGAAGCTATGCAGAGCTGCTACTGTGTTTATTCCTGCGATTGGTCATGAGTCCTTAGTTGATATTTGTAACTTTTTTCTTCCACAACTTAGTCCGTGTTTCCTTTACCCTTATCAAGGCCTCAGTTGATCAGTTCTTCACCTGGTGGGGTGACCCAAACATTCTTTTTGGAAGAATCTGAATCCACAATGGTCCTGTGTTTCGGTCATTACAATTTTCCTTTAACTTTTATTATTGGGCATAAAAGTATGATGAGAGGTCCCAGAGTCCCTGGGTTCTAAATATAGTCCTTCCTGCTCCCATGATGTTGCAGCGACCCAGTTTCCTCTTGGTAATGAAAAGCAATTATCCTGGCCGGGAAAGCAACCCCTTCTTTGCTTGCTGGTTCAGGGTCATAAGAAGCTCAGAATGGCCAAGTGGCAGTGACACTTTTCTATTGTGTCCCTTGGTACACAACAATAAGACTAAGTCCTCCCAGGTCAAAGTTGAAGTATAGTCAGAAAAAATAATGTGAGTAGATTATCAGGTGTGATAGTGAGAGGACTCACTCCTACTTTCTCTCCTTAATTTCTAGATCCATTTATTCTGGCAATGAAACAATGCTGTATATTGTTTGCTAGTTTAAAGCATGTACTGCATCCTGCAAGATGAAGTGGCTTCTGTGGTGGATGCTGCGGAACACTGCTCAGATCCACCTTAGGACTGAGGCATTTTTCCCCAGCTGCCAGAAGTGTTGCCTGCTGACAGTTCGTAGCTGCACTCCTCCCTGGGCATTATCCTCAGCAGGAAGGGGGGCCACCTTGACCAAGATTATGTCCCCCTCTTGGTGGCAACCTGCATTCAGTGACTGGTTGATATAGGGATACAAAGGCCTGGCACCTTAACCTCTATTTGGAACAATTCTGAAGCAGCATCCAAGCTCCAGAAAGACCTAAGAATTCAGCTGAAGCCTACGTTGCAACTGCGTAATAGTTCAACTTCTCCCTTTGTGCAATTCTGCTACCCTCACTCTCATTAGGCATTATTTCCTAGAGCATTCGCCAACAAATCTGTGGCATTCAAGTCAGCCTCTCAGTGTCTATTTCTAGGGAACCTGGCCAAGATGCTATCTAATCAAGATGATATCTCCTTATTGGTGCTATAACTGAGCCTTCAGTAAGCCATTCCACCATTCTATTAGGCTAGCTGTTTCTGGACAATAGTGTATGTAGTTATAGCAGTGAGTTTTATGAGCATAGGATCATTGCTCTATGTCTTTTGCTGTGAGCTAAGTTCTTTGATCAGGAGCAACGTTTTGCAAATTACCATCATGGTGAATAAGGCATTCTCTACAACCACATGCGATAATGCTGGTAGAAGTATTAAAGTCAGGGAGGGCAAATCCATAACCAGAATATGTGTTTAGTTGAGTAAGTACAAATTGCTGCCCCTTCTGGAAGGAGTCCACCATGCTCCAGCTGCCATCAAATAATGGCCGCGATCTTCAGGGAATAGTGTCACACTGAGAGCTCAGCATCGGTCTCTGCTTTTGGTAAGTTAGGTACCCAAAAGTGATGGTAGCCAGATTAGCTACCAGATTTAAGCTGATGCATAGCCTTCATCCCTTTCATCATGGTGGCCTGCATCCTGTGTACATGGGCTCATCAAGCAAACACTCTGAAGTCTGGGGGAAAAGACAGACTGATAGCCACAGAATACACCAGCTTGTTCTCCTGACTGGTAGAGCCTCCTTTGCAGTGGCTGCTCTTGGGTGAGCGTTCATGGGGAACACAACTATCTTTACACTCTGTGCCCACTTTGAGATATCCTTATACTTGTTCACCATACTTCCTGTGACTCACACTCCAATCTCGTTCTGAGTCCTTGAAACCTAGGACACCATTCACCTCTGCCTATGAACCAGCATAGATTGTATTGTAGGCCATCTCTCATCTCAGACAGCATGACAACCAAAGGTCCTGCTTGAAGTTCTACTTGCTAGGATTTCTATTCTACTCTATTTCTAGCATCTTTCAGGGACACTCCTGATGGGTGTCATAATGCTGCAGCAGTCCACTGTCGTGCACAGTAACATACACACAAGCCCTGAGTTTTTTTCTCCTCAGTCGTCTAGCTGTGAAGAGCTCCCCAGTAGGCAATAGGTTTGGATTGTAGGAGAAGACGCCACACAGCAAAAGTAAGTGTAAGGCTCTGAACCACCCATTTATTTAGTTACTTGTAATTTTAGGACTGCTCATGTCTAAGTTCTTAACTACCATTTTTACTTGATAATGAATCACTGCTGTGCATGCACAGACTTATGGTTTTGTGGGTCAGATATGCTTAGGTCATGGGTGGCAGCTCAGGTGTCATTCAGTGTCCCAGGGTGGCACAGGGCCCAGCAGCCAGGGCCCAGTAAAGAATCATGACCTGTGTCTCAAAAGGAGAATAGCTGCCTGCAGAAGCAGCATGGATTTTCTCTAAAACCCTGGAGGCCTGCTCTGTGATTTTATCTGTGATTACTCTGTCTAGCATCACTACTTACCATAGACACTTGAAGTAGCATTGTCTATCAGGGTTCTTCAGAGAAACTGAACCAATAGCATATAGATATAGACACTGTTCCTTGGTAAGCATATCTATGCAAACATATCCCCAATGGCCAAGGAAGCTGAGAGGCTGAGGAAAGAGGTTGACAAATCCAGTTTTTCAGAAAGAAACATCTAATAGGGACTTAAGAACAGAAGCCATGTTCCTTGAAGCCACGAGACAAGATGGTGGATCCTGCGCTGTTACTCACCAGACCCAGAGCTTACATACCACAGGGAAAGGGTATGTGTGCTTCAGAAGGGATGTGTAGAACAATTGCTTAAGGTCAGAATTTATGGTAAGTACTATAACATTAAAGTTGTTTTGATCTAAGGGCAAGATTTACAGTAAGTACATGCTCTCATGCAAGGAACAGTAGATAAAATCGACATTTTAAAGGCATTCTGGAACAAGTTAAACAGAAGTCAGCATGGCAGATTAGCCTCTAAGATGGGAATAACTGTAGCCTCCACAGATGTATAGCTATACAGAAAGGTATTTATTTAAATTTTGTTGATGTCAGCCCTGTAAATATAAGATATGAGATTCTTTTAGGACCACCACAGAAACTCTGGTTTTCTGACTATGACTTGAACTGAGTTTAAAGATCTGAACTTGTTATTTTTCTTTTTAGAAGTATTGCAGGGCATTCTAGAGTGACCATCTCCATCGCACAGACCTTACAGTCCATCATTATTGTCATAGTGATTAAGTGTAGCAGCCAGTTGGTCCCCAAGGCATTTGCTCCAATAGGCACTTTATCACTGACTGCTACAGGTGCTATTTTTATTAGATTTGATGTCACTTCATGCCATGATCTACTAATATCCCATGTTTCATTAATGAGGACTCAGCATTGTATTTGAGGCCAAAAATACAACCAAACCAACTCCAGAATCCCATCTTCACAGGCATGTTTCCTAACCCCACTGTTAATACCACGTATCAGTCAGAATCAGTTAGGTAAACAGAAACCATACTAGTTATTTTAATATAGAGAACTTGATATAGGAAATAAAACAAATATTGAAGGATCGAAAGGGCAAAAACTAAACACTGAGGCCACTCAGATTTAGTAAAAACAGGCCGGAGGAACAAAAGGAAGAGGTTGGGTTTATATTAGAATGCAGAAGTTTGGAGAAGGGTCCTTGTGGAGCTGGAGTCCAGCTCTCTGAGTAGAAAATGTCACTCAGCTAGTGCTGGCATCTCAGGAGCTAGGACAAAGACCACGGGCTGGGGTTGGTTTCCCTGAAGTGACACAGTGAGACTGACTGGAGGGCAGGAGGAGGGTTCTGGAAACTGGAACTATTACTGCCAGGATGAAGAACTGTTGTTGGAATGACACTGACAGTAACAGCAAGCAAAATAGAAACTAGTAAGTGCCTTCTCCTTTCTCCCACCTTGAAGTCTCCCTGTAGCACCACTTATTGGCAGAGCCTAAACTAGAGCTGCCTGGAAAAGGAAAAGGGTGCTTTGTAAAGTCTGAGACAAAGAGAAGTTTAAAAAGGTGGATTTGGAGCTGAGTCACCATAGCTTAACAATCAGCATAGTTTTCTTGACCGTAACCTTGTTGTTAAAAGAATGAAATTGTGTCATCTATATTAAATATATAGAATTGTGCCTGGTACATAGTAAGTATTCAATAAATGTTCCCCCCCAACACACACATCAATTGAGATGATCATGTGTAGTTTTTTTCCCTTCATTCTGTTAATATACTGCATTACATAGATTGATTTTTGTGTGTTGAACCATCCTTGCCTTCCGTTTGGTCATGGCATATAATCCTTTTAATATGCTGTTGAATTCAGTTGGTTAGCTTTTAAAAAAATTGCTATTTACCATCTAGACAAGAGTTGGGGCTTTTGAAAGAAGCAGCTGAGTCAAGATGACCTTGAAAATGAAATTGGAGAACTCTCTGACCTTTCCGCTCTGAAAGCAATTCCAGTTTGCATTCATGCACTGTCTAAAGAAAAGTGATCTCTCTCCTCTATTTTCTCAGATTTCCCAGTTATTCTCTTATTTGCAAGTGAATATAGCTAAAGGCAAATGGAAAACATAAATTGAGTGATTTAGAAGACAATTTTGAGATCCTAGCTTTTTTCTAAATGTCAGAAATTGTTTTGATTGTTAACTTAGGAGTTAGGAACCTGAAAATAATGTCAGGCTAACTTACCAGGAATTCATAGTTAAAGAGAAAATCTGGCTTTCCTGGATCTCTGATCTAGCTCAGTAAGAAAAAGGGCAGCCTGTTCCTATAGCAACCTCACTCCAGCCTTGCTGCTCCAAGGCACATCCAGGAAGATAACTCAGGGGTCACCTGCTTGCTTTCCCATCTGTTTGGCAGTGAAATAGGAGATTACAAGCCTTGTCCTGTAGCAGGGAGAGGCATTTTCATGGGAAAAAAAGTCCTTTGGTCTCCTAGAAGCATTTAGGATTAACTTGGGGTACAGTTTCCTAGGATTTCTTGATGATGAGTCACCTGAGGTCTTTCCTTGGATATTTGGTTCTGTTGGTCTGAGTTGGGAGCTCACATTTTGTCCTTTAAAAAAATGGCCCACATAATTATTTCATCAAGGGAAGTTTAGGAAGCCCTGCCTTGGGGCAAGAGGGCAGCCGTCTCAATTCTGCAAAAGGAAGCTAATACAATATTTAACTACTGCAGAGGGCATCTGCTTGGATGAAATCTGTCTAGGAAGGGAAGAAGGCTACAGTTATTATTCTGTGGAGGAGGAAACTCATGGGACTGTTTGGAAGTTCTGCAGTCATGAATGACAGATTATGTTATTGAAGATCAAATCGTCCTCTCTACATCAACTTGGGTTTGGTTGCAAAACATAGCAGGCTCCAAAACACAGCTGGTTGTTTCACCTTGGAGACCAGGAACTGTGTGGCTGCCATGGAGGGAGGGTCTGAAGCCTGTGTCACAGTGAGTCAGGTTACACCTGATGCTTATTCAACCCTTGGCAATGATGCAGTGCATAAAAAGGTTTCCTATAATGTTGCTCTTCTCCCAATTCTGGAATTACTCCCCAAATGCAGAAAGCAAAAGGCATTTGGGGCTGGCCAGAAAAAAACAGGATCTCAGAGCTTTGTGAGAACAGTTATTAAAGTTTAAGTATCATCACAGCTAGGGGTACCTAAAGTAGATAGGAATACACATGCAGTCAATCAATAGGTATCTGTCGATTCCTAATAAGCTGACCCACTAGGAAAATCAGGTTAGGCTCCTGTGCATGTGTAGACACATCAAGGGCCCCACTCACTGCTGGAGATCCTGGAGGGAGCTCTACCATTTCTCCAAACCTGTGTTTGGGAGGATAAAAACAGGGTCTTATGGCAGTGTCTTAAATTTCTATAGAAAAGTACCTCCTGGGGCTAAGGTGGGAGGATCGCTTGAGTCCAGGAGTTTGAGACCAGCCTGGTCAACATAGTGAGACCCTATCTCTACAAAAAACTTAAAAAAATTAGCTGACCATTGTGGTGCATGCCTGTAGTCCTGGCTACTGGAGAGGATGAGGTGGGAGGATCGCTTGAGCCAGGAGGTTGAGGCTGCAGTGAGCCACTCACTCCAGCTGGGTGACAGAGGGAGACTCAGTCTAAAAAAAAAAAAAAAAAAAAAAAAGAAGAAGAAGAAGAAAAGAAAAAGAAAGAAAGAGAAGAAAAGCACCTCCTGGAATAAGATGGGCTCAATAAATAATTTCTGAATGTATGAATGAATGAATGTGAATAAGAGAGACAGCTTGTCACTAACTTACAAAACAGAGACCTCCACTCGTTGACAATACATGAGAAAACTTCAGGCTTCATTTCTCAGACCTTTATTCTTCTAAACAAGGTCCAACCCTCTGTGTGTTATGCTCTGTTAAGCACAGAAGCCCTAAGTTCTTCTATAACTAATTTGGACCTGTGATTCCTTGGCTCTCACAATCCTCTCCCCTCTAAGAAGCAGGATGAGCCCACAAGAAGCAATGGAGCAGGGCAGCGGCCGCTTGGAGGACTTCCCTGTCAATGTGTTTTCCATCACTCCTTACACATCCAGCACCGCTGACATCCAGGTGTCCGACGATGACAAGGCGGGGGCCACCTTGCTCTTCTCAGGCATCTTTCTGGGACTGGTGGGGATCACATTCACTGTTATGGGCTGGATCAAATACTATGGTGTCTCCCACTTTGAATGGACCCAGCTCCTTGGGCCTATCCTGCTGTCGGTTGGGGTGACATTCATCCTGATTGCTGTGTGCAAGTTCAAAATGCTCTCCTGCCAGGTGTGCAAAGAAAGTGAGGAAAGGGTCCTGGACTCGGAACAGACACCAGGAGGACAATCATTTGTTTTCACTGGCATCAACCAACCCATCACCTTCCATGGGGCCACTGTGGTGCAGTACATCCCTCCTCCTTATGGTTCTCCAGAGCCTATGGGGATGAATACCAGCTACCTGCAGTCTGTGGTGAGCCCCTGTGGCTTCATATCCTCTGGAGGGGCAGCAGCTGCCATGCCGGGTCCTCCTCAATACTACACCATCTACCCTCGAGATAACGCTGCATTTGTGGTTGATGAGGGCTGGCCTTCTTTCATGGATGGTGGAAATGACAGGTATGGCGTGCCTACTCGGGGAATGCTCTCCTTCTAGCCTTCTCTATTATGATCTGTGGCTGTGTTTCGTCCATGAATAAGGTGTTGGGAGAATGTGAATCTTCTTAGCCTGTTGCCCGCAATGGCAGCCTTAATTTGTGAGTGGTGCTTTGGACCACAATGTAGCTGTGTTTTCTGCTCACATTTCAGGCCCAGTCCTGATGCTGACCAGCTAGAAGAGACACAGCTGGAAGAGGAGGCCTGTGCCTGCTTCTCTCCTCCCCCTTATGAAGAAATATACTCTCTCCCTCGCTAGAGACAATTCTGATACAATAATACAATGCTCAGCTCAGGGAGCAAGCGTTTCCATCATTGTTACCTGACAACCATGGTGTTCTATGTTGTGACCTTCAGAAGTTACAGCAGTGCAGCTCAGGCAGCCTGATAGAGAGCATTCAACAAATAGAAAGGGGAAGTGGGAGGTGGAGGGTCTCAGATTGGTAAAAATTAGGGGATGGGGAAATTCTCCTCCAGAACAGTTTCAAATTCCCACGGGTAAGGAATCTCCTGTGTAAGGTTCAGGAGCAGGAATTTCACCTTTTCATCCACCACCTTTCCCCTTCCCTGTAGGAAGGCATTGGTGGCTCAATTTTAACTCCAGCAGCCAATGGAAAAATCCCGTCTTCTAAGACTTTTGGAGTTTCCACAGAGGGAAGAGTCGGATGGGAAGGAAGCAGGGAAGAGAAAGCAGGCTCAGCTGGAGATTTCCCAGTGGCAGTCCTCGAGCCCAAAGCAGACTCATTTATCCCAAACAACTTGGCTGCCATCTGGCTTCTCTGAGGACTCTGGGTACCTTAAGGCTATAAAACAAAACAAAACAAAACCAGTAAACCAATGAAATAAAATAAAGCATATCTTCTGTTAGAATAGTATTGGATAGTTGGCTAAATTATACAAAATAGACCATAATAGGATAAGGCCATGAATAAATCCTTCCCTGATCACTGAGTCACAGCGATCCTTGGCTGCTGCTGTTCTCTTCTGCAAGGTTGAAGCTTGACGTGTGATGTACGTGGGTGGGCTCCTGGTCCACCCCAGGCTGGGGCCTGTGCAGGGCATGAACTCACTGGGCCCAGAGGCTGACAGAATACAGGACTTCCCTAAGCACCCACAAGTTGGTGGAGCGAGACAGAGCAGAGCTGCCATGTCAACACATGGGCAATTATATGACAAAAACAATTCCTATAACTAAAAGAAACTCATCCTCTTCATTAAAAAACTTTGGTGTCCTTAATCTCTCTGAATTTGGCTGTGTAATAAACAACTGAAACTGACTCACAGACTTCAGAAGAGGCAGTTTAAAACCACTAGGTTTTAAAAGAAAATCTTTGCTTTGGGTTTCAAAGGCAAGGCCACTCAAGGTAAGGGTGGAACATCCCAAAAAAAGACACAGGATTTAGCAATCCTTTAAACAATGTGGATATCATATTTGTATATGGAGCGACTTTTGCTAAGTTTGATCAGAAGTATCTAGCTTTCTAAGGATATGAGTTAAGTAAGCTTGGTATATTATTGTTGTCATTTATGTTATAGCTTAGGGACAAAACCTTTTCACACCCACTTTCATGTTTGATGATAGGTGACAGGTGAAAATGATTCCATTTACAGAAACTAGCTTTACATTCCACAGATCCCTGAGACACTGGGTCCCTAACTGAGGGCCATTGGTTTTGGAGAAGAAGTTTGGTGGCAAGGACCTGACTGAACATCACCAGTGGCATGCTGACAGCAGATGACACTTTGGACCCCTCATGCCACCCTTACCTTGAGTGCCTCTCTCACCGTCTGCCCCCAACCTCCTGCCATCCTCACCCACCCCACAATTTCATGTTCATGGATTTGGGTGATAGTGAACATCAAAAGTAACTCAAAAAAGAAAACGCTGTTAGGAAAGGGCATCCCCACGTGCAGCTGGGGAAGGAGGGCAGCCAGTTTGTCTTGGAGATGCCTGGAGTCAGATATGCAGGGAGGTGGCCTGGGGGGTTGGGGTACTGGTTAGCTCTGGACACCAACAGTTCCTGTTCCAAGACAGGGGGAAAAGTGCTAATGTAGAGGTCATTTATGCTTTCAGAGAGAGGGCTTCACGGCTAATGGCTTCCAGAGCTCGAGGTAGGGTCCACATCAGTCAGGGGTCGGAAAATGTTGACTAGTGCAACATTTATTTATTGAGCATCTACTCTGTGTCAGGCCCAGGCCCATCAAATGGAAATATAACTGAAAAATTCCACCAACAAGACAACAGACATGGTGCTGTTCTCGCAGACCCTCTAATCTGGACGTCTAGTGGGGGAGAAAGATACAGATCCATTATCTATATTAATTATGTATTAATTATCCTCTGATGCCGCTGAGAGGTCCTGTAGCCCTAAGAGAAATTTAGACTCATCAAAGGGTCATGAGGCCTCCTTGGGGAAGTGAAGTCAGGGTAATTGCCTTGCAAAATCCCAGGGAGCACTGTTCACAGAGACATCTAAGTGACAGGTGTCTGTGGACCTGTGGAGACTGTGCTAAGAGCTAAAGGGAACAGTGGCTGTCTGCTAGACAAAGAGGAGAGGGCAGGAGGGAGGGACCTGGCCGAGCCCCATGTGGGAGGCAGTATTAGGAGGCATTTTGCAGATTTTTCTGCTGCTATGACCCTCAAACAGAGCTGCCTTCCAGTAACCAAGAAATTACACCCACTAGTTTTCTTGCTTTGAAACAACCACCCATGCTGTCTTTATTTCTTTATTTGGAAATTTCAGGGGCAAACCTGATGGGAAGCCCACTGAGTGGCTCCTGAACTCTGACTTCCAACCAGGTCCTTGCTACGTCTCTGACCAGCAGGACTCATTCCCAACAGAGTTTCTGGTGTGTTGTCCAGATATTTGCCTTTTATCATTCTTTCACTCAGTATCTCAGCAGGGGTGAATCATGGGAAACTCTGATCTGGGGACACTGATTGGAGTCCAGCTCCTGACTATGCTCTTCTCCCTTAGATTATCGGAGGAAGCTCTGGGTGGGGACCTGAAGTTTTGGTGTCCGGCCAGAACCTGCAGGGCCTGGTCAACCTTGTCAGACTTGTCAAACATTTTAGGCATTGTTTGAAGAACAATTGGGAAGCCATGAAAGTGTTTTTCTGAAGAGGGAGCTGCGATCAGATTTTGCACATTGACTGGTTAGGGCACGACCCAGAGGGCATATACGGGTATGATATTCACTTTGCTGGTGACATTCAGAGCACAGTGACCAGAATATCAGGAGCCATTCTTCCCCTCCCCTCAATCCTCAGCCTGCAGAGGGGCCATGTGGTGGGCATGCTCTGGGGATCTACACAGAATTAAAAATAAAGCTAAAAGGTCTTGTTGATTACAGGAACTGAGTTTCTTAAGAACTTGTTATCTCCCAGGAGCAATTTGGGCTGCGTCTTTTGACTGGGCGACTGAAAACAGCTGATGGTTTTGATGGAGCAGGAAAGGGATCATCCAGGTTTGAGAAATGAGGCCCAGACACCAAGGGAAAGAAGCTTTCACAACGCTCTTCAGACATTTCTCTCTCCCTTTTGGGCCACTGGAGGGCCAATTTCTAGTGCAAGGAGGTGTCTGGTTTCCCTGCCCTCTGGGAAGTGCCTTCTAGAGGTGGAGGGCTTCCCAGATACCCCAGTCACCTTCCCTTCCGCTCTGCAGGCCAGCACAGGTGTAAGTTTCAAATTCACCACGTGGCTCTCTGCGACAAAACCAGCCCTTTGACTGCTCTCCTTACTTGTTTTATTTTTCTTTTTTAGGTACAGCATAAAAATAAAGCCTCCTTTTTTCTGGAGAGATGGCCTCGGGTCTCTGTTTTCAGCTTCAGACCACTGGGGCTCCCCTGGGCCTTGATGACTGTTAGATCAGTGGAGTAGATTGCACCGAAGCTGAGTACTGCTGGGTGGCCAGGCCCCCAAACAGAAGCTCCTCAAAGTAACCAACAGGTAGACACCTTCTTACTTACTGAGAGGAGAGAGGCTCCCGCACACATCACAGAGGCTGCTGTGGTGGTCTAGATATCGGTAGTGTCCCCACCTGTCATAACCTGCTCTGTCTGAAGTGACTACAGCTCACACCACTCAGCATTCACTAAAGGGTCTCACTCAGAGCCCTTTACACAACCAATGCTCAGTTTCTGTTGAATAATACATGTGATATGAATATATGAAAAAAACGTCCAAATACGTAATAAATAACCATTCTAGCTTGTTAGCTGTTTTTGTTTTTTACATTGTAAAAAATTTCAAACAAATGTAAGAGTACAGGAAGACCTCATTTTATTGTGCTTTGCAGATTTTTTTTTTTTAACAAATGGAAGGTTTGTGGCAATCCCATGTGGAGAAAATCTCTCAGTGCCATTTCGCCAACAGCATGAGCTTACTTTGTGTGTCTTCACCACGTTTTGGTAATTCTTGCAACATTTCAGACTTTTTCATTGTTATATCAGTCATGGTGATCTGCAATCCGTGATCTTTAATGTTACTGTTGTAAATGTTTCAAGGCACCACGAACCTTGCTCACAGAAGATGGGAGCTTACTTGATAAATGTGTGTGCTCTGACTGTTCCACCCCCTGGCCATTCTCCCGACTCTCTCCCTCTCCTTGGGCCTTCCTATTCTTTGAGACACAACAGTATTGAAATTAGGCCAGCTAATAACCCTGCAATGGCCTCTAAGTGTTCAAGTACAAGGAAGATTCACATGTTTCTTACTCAAAATCAAAAGCTCACTTGAAATTAAGCTTGGTGAGAAAGGTGTGTTGAGAGCCCAGACAGGTTGAAAGCTAGGTTTCTTGTACCAAATAATTAGCCAAGTTGTGAATGCAAAAGAAATTAAAAGTGTCACTTCAGTGAATACACAAATAACAAGAAATTGAAAAGCCTCATTACTGATGTGGAGAAAGTTTGAGTGGTCTGGACAGAAACCAGCTACAACATTCTCTTAAGCCAAAGCCTAATCCAGAGGAAGGCCCTACCTCTCTTCAATTCTATGAAGGCTAAGAGAAGTGAGGAAGCTGCAGAAGAAAAGTTGGAAGCTAGCAGAGGTTGCTTCATAAGGTTTAAGGAAAGAAGCCATCTCCATAGCATAGAAGTGCAAGGAGAAGCAGCAAGTGCTGATGTAGAAGATGCAGCAGGTTATCCAGAAGATCTGGCTAAGACCATTGATGAAGGCAGCTGCACTAAACAACAGACTCTCACTGTAGATAAAACAGCTTTCTATTGGAAGACCATCTAGTTCTTTCACACCCGGAGAGGAGAAGTCAGTGCCTGGCTTCAAATCTTCAAAGAACAGGCTTTCTTGTTAGGGGCTAAAGCAGCTGGTGACTTGAAGTTGAAGCCAATACTCATTGACCATTCCAAAAATCCCAAGGCCCTTAAGAATAATGCTAAATCTACTCCGCCTGTGCTCTAGAAATGAAACAACAAAGCCTGAGTGAGAGCACATTTGTTGACAGCATGGTTTCCTGAATATTCTGAGTTCACTGTTGACGCCTGCTGCTCAGAAGGATCCCATTAAAAATATTACTGCTCATTGACCCAAGAGTTCTGACAGAGATGTACAAGCAGATTAATGTTGTTTTCATGGTCACTAAGATAACATTCACTCTGCAGCCTATGGATCAAGGAATGCTTTCTATTTTTAAGTCTTATTACTTAAGAAATGGATTTTATAAGGTTATAGCTGCCATAAATAGTGATTGCTCTGATGGATCTGGGAAAAGTAAATTGAAAACCTTCTGGAAAGGATTCATCATACTAGATACCATTAAGGACATTTGTGATTCGTGGGAGGAGGTAAAAATGGCAACATTAACAGGTGTTTGGAAGAAGTTGATTCCAGTCCTCTTGGATGACTTTGAGAGGGTCGAGACTTCAGTGGAGGAAGTTAACTGCAGACACGAAGGAAACAGCAAGAGAACTAGATTTAGAAGTGGAGCCTGAAGAAGTGATTGAATCTCATGATCAAACTGGAATGAATGAGAAGTTGCTTCTTATGAATGAGCAAAGAAAGTGGTTCCATGAGATGGAAACTACTTCTGATTAAGATGCTGTGAACATTGTTGAGATAACAACAAAGAACTGAGACTATTTCACAAACTTGGTTGATAAAGCAGCAGCAGCATTTTAGAAGATTGACTCCGATTTTGAAAGTTGAGTTCTGCTGTGAGTAAAATGTCATCAAACATCATCTCATGCTACAGAGAAATCTTTCATGAAAGGAAGAGTCCATCTGTGCAGCGTCACTGTTGTCTTACGTTAAGAAATGACCACAGCCATCTCAACCTTCAGCAAACACCATACTGATTAGTCAGCAGGCATCCAGCATCCAGGCAAGACTCTCCACCAGCAAAAAGATTATGACTTGCTGAAGGCTTAGATGATTATTAGCATTTTTAAGCAATCAAGTACTTTAAAATTAAGGTATGTATTTTTTTTTTACACACAATGCTATTACACCCTTAACAGACAAGTATAAATATCTTTTTTCTTTTTTTAAGATGGAATCTTGCTCTGTGGCCTAGACAGGAGTGCAGTGGCACGATCGTGGCTCATTGCAACCTCTGCCTTCCAGGTTCAAAAGACTCTTGTGCCTCAGCCTCCCAAGTGGCTGGGATTGTAGGCGCCCGCCACCACACCCAGCTAATTTTTGTATTTTTAGTAGAGACAAGGTTTCACCATGTTGGCCAGGCTGGTCTTGAACTCCTGACCTCAAGTGATCTACCTGCCTTGGCCTCCCAAAATGTTGGGATTACAGGCGTGAGCCACCACACCCAACCCATGAATACACTTTTATATGCATTGGGAAACCAAAAAAATTTGTGTGACTCACTTTATTGCATTATTTGCTTTCTTGCAGTGGTCTGGAACTGAGCCCACAATATCTCTGAATTATACCTGTATATGAAACGTGTATCTATCATTCAGCTTCAATGATTATCTACTTGTGGCCAGTCTTGTTTAACTTACACCCCCACTCACAATTCCCCCAACTGGATTTTTAACAAGCAAATTCAAGCCATTAAATAATTTCATCCTAAAATATTTTCTTGTGTCTCTTTAAAAGATAGACTTGAAAAGATTAGAACACCATTATTATACCTAAAAAATTTACAATGACTTTTGAATGTCATCAAATACCTAATCAGTGTTCAAACTTCCCCAATTTTCTCCCTATCCCACGTTCTCTTATTTTGTTCTTCTTTGTTTGCTTTGAATCAGAATCAAAATAAGAATTGCATTTTGCTAATTGCATCTTAAACTTCTAGCTGTTTTACACGACATTTTGAGAGGCAGATGGTTGGCAAACTATTCGTGGTAGCAGATTCATAATTATTAAATTGCACTTTCCAAACGGATATATTTTTCAAGATTTTTCTCCTTCTCTGTTAGTTCCCTGAAACTCCAGTACTCCCCTGGAATTAGAAACTCATATTTTTCCTACTTTTAGCTACTATTAGAGATTTCTCTAAACCCAGACTTAGAAAAAAAGAGAGATCTTTAAATGACTTCTTAGTTGAGAATTATCTGTTGCAGAATAATTTCAAGAGTATCAGGAAACCTTGGCAATCTTCAACATTTTTGACATGATCGGTAAAGCTTTCCTTCAGGGATCATAAAAACCCCTTTGAACATCTCAAAAGTTCAAACCAGAGTCTCCTCTTTCAGAAATACAAGAGCAAAGCCTCTTGCTTTGCATTAAAATATTACCTGATATAATTTAACTCTCAGATGTTATTGACTGTGGGCCTCTTACCAACGAGCTCTCAATTCTTTTGAATTAAAAATGAATATATTTTCTGGACATACCTACAACTCTTCTTCCAAAGGTGGATATGAATAAGTGTGTGTGTGTGTATATTCACCTACACCCTTATTATAGAATGTGATTTATGAATTTCTTGCCCACTTACTGCTTGTAAATCATCAAGAGTTTTATGTCCCAAGCAGTCAGCAGTGGTTATAAAATCAACAGAGGGCTGTACTAAATAACCCTTTACTGGATTGCTCCTAAGGAATTGATGACAAATCAGAAAGTGCAGACAGCTCCACGGGAATGATTCTCACCTGCCTCTGGGAAACCACAAAGGTCTCAGATAGGGAATTTTGTTTGTCTTGAGCTTTTAAGATTAATTACCAGATGATCTGGTAAGGAAATTAGTTTTCTACATTCCAGAAGTTTTCTCTAACAAAAAAATTTGCCCTCTATCACAAAGCCTACACACGTGTAAATCATAGATGCAAACAAATATGTGCTCTGGAATCTGTGCTTATATACAAAGTATGAGAAGATAGAGATTTTCCTTTTCCAACCCTGCCGTTCACTAGTTTAAAAGAACTAATTTAAAATGGGATACACACACACACACACACACACATCATATATGTATATCTATATCTCTAAATATGTGTATGTGTGTGTATACTCATTTTTTTCAAATACGTGAAATATCTCTTGAAAAATACATAAGAACTGTGATAATTACTTCTAGGGTGGAGGATGAAAGACTCATTTTTAACTTTACTTGATGGTGATTAATGATTTTTTTTTACCATGTTCATATATTACCTGTTTATAAAATTACTTTTAAAATAAAAGAGGAAAAGAAGGAAATGATCTTTCTCTGTGTACTTCTGTTAACCTCATCTTCTTGAATTCTGAGGTTTTCATTGTGTCATCGTGCTGCTGCTTACATATGTCACAGATAAACACACAAGACACATAGATACAAATGTGACATGTATGCAGACATCTATGTGGACACAAATACATTGTAATATGAATAATACTTTTACATGGACACATATATGCAATGCCTCTTGGGAGGGAGCGGGGGTTCATGTACATGAATGATATTTCACGTATATACGTTGTTGCTAAAGTCCTCTGCTAGCTAATGACAGCATCGCAGCAACACACACACAGAATGTCAGCTCAGATTATCCTGTGAGTCTTTCTTTGAAAGATTTCCCAACCCAGCCCTCACTGCCACACCTAGAAAAAGTGCTAACTCCTGGCAGACAATAATTCATTTACGGGGAGCCATCACCTTTGTACCTTGAGAGCTGAAGCTGAGAGTAACCTAAGTAATCTGATTCCTCAGCAGAAGGTGAGAGCAGGGAGGAACTCGGAATCAATGGCCACAGCAGCTGCACCTGCCCCCGGGCCCCCTGGTTCCTTTGGTCTGGACTCCTCCTCCTCTCTCTGGGGCTGGTTCCATCCCACCTCAGCCATGAGGGACACCGGGATCTCTCAACAGCCTGAGCAGGACTCAAATAAACATTCTGGGCCTGCCTATGGAATGCCAGGACCATGGTGAAGACTCTTTGCGGGCTCAAGTTGCTCTCATGCTCCCTTGCAGGCTTTCCATTCCCGATTCTCTTAGGCTCTGTTGGGACCTGGCTCTTGCTCTCCTTCTTCCTGGAGGGGCCAGAGCTCTTAAAGAACCCAAGGAGAGCTCTGGTTCCTCCCCAGAACTATGCATATCCTCATCATTTTGGGAGCTCTGTGGGTCCCAGGTAAAGAAGTCTTGTCAAAACCTCTATTCCCAAGGGTGATGTAGTCCCATGGCTTTATCCATTATTTGAGACAAATAAGTCTTACATCTCCTTTTTTATTTCCCCCAAAGTGAACTCAGAAAATAATGGGCTCACTTTGAAGGAATGGAACAGACTAGTCTCCCTTTCAGGCTGTTGAGGCAGAGAATTCTATTTGTATACCTAACATCTATTCCCTGACATCAGCAGTTATCAAAGTGTGGTCCATAAGTCCCTGGGACTCCCTGAGATTTTTGTTGGTTTGTTTTTGGCAGAGGAAATTGGGGTGCATGTTCTGCAGGGTCAAAACAAATTAAATAATAATTCTAAAACATTATTTACCCTCTTGATTGTGTGGACATCTGCATTGATGATATAAAAGCAATAGTGGCTGAAACTGCTGGTGTCTTAGCACCAATCACAGCAATAGCACTATGGCAGACTGAAAAATGCACACCAACCCCCGCCCCCTGCCAACCCCACAAAGATATCAGAACTTAATCTCTGGAACCTGTAAATGTTACCTTATTTGTAAAAATGGTATTTGCAGATGTGATTAATTTAAGAAGATGGGGGAGATGATCCTAGATCATCTGGGGGAGGACCTAAATGCAACCATATGTATACCTAAAAGGAGACAGAAGGAGACTTTACAGGCAGAAGAGAAGGCCATGTGAAAACAGAAGCAGAGATTGGAGTGATGTGGCCGTAAGCCAAGGAATGCTGCAGCCACCAGAGGCTGGGAGAGGCAAGGAACAGACTTTCCCCTAGGGCCTCCAGTTGGAATGTGGCCTTGCTGACACCTTGACTTCAGACTTCTGACCTCCAGAGCTGTGAGAAAATAAATTTCTGTTGTTTTAAGCCACCTAGTTTGTAATAATTTGTTAGAGCAGTCACAGGAAACTAATACAAGCACCAAACTGTCTAGCAATAACTGTTCTTCACCACCATGTACTCACAGTAAACACAATGAGGTACAATATGAATGGCCAGTTTTACTTTGAAATGCTCTTATTGAAGCAGTAAAAATTATTAGTTTTGTTAAATCTCAACCCTTGAGTACACAGCTTTTTAACAGTCTGCGTGATGGAATGGGAGGTATACATAACATGCTTCTGCTGCGTGCATGACTATGATGGTTACTGAGAGGGAAAGCAGTTCTGTGAGTTGCAAGCTGAACTAGCCACATTTCTCATGGAACACCATTTTTACTTGGAAAAATGACTGCCAGATATGCCATAGTTATTCAGATGCATATACTTGATAGATATTTTTTCAAAATTGAACAAAGGAAGCCTGCCACTTCAAGAGAAATATCTGACAGTATTAGTTGCCAATGATAGCATTCAACCTTTCAAGTAAAAATTAGAATTTTTGAAAACTTATATTTGTCATCATGAGCTTGACAACTTCTCGAAAGTGTTCTTTTCTTTTCAGATCAGTGATGATATTTTAAAATGCGATTTAAAAAATTATACAATGAAATGTGTCAGCATTTGAAAGATCTGCATAATTCATTAAACAAACATTTTCCATGTAACTATTATATAATATTGCAATAACATGTGTAGCTAAAAATCCATTCACTGTGAAAGATATCCCAATGAATTTTAATATAACAGAGTATAAAATATTCATTGCTAGGTTTCAGATTCTACATTGCAGCTAACCTTTAAATAACTGCCACATGAATTATGGTGTATTATCAAAGAAAAATATCCACAATTACCTGAAAAAAGTTTTTAAAACACTCTCATATTTTCCAGCTACCTATCTGCACGAGGCCAGATTTTCTCCATATAATTCAACCAAGATATTGTATTGCAACAGAGTCAATGTAGAAGCAGATATAAAAGTGTGGCTGTCTCTTGTTAAGTCAGACATTGAAGAAATTTGCAAAAATGTCAAACAATATCACTCTTCTCACCTTTTTTTTTTTTTTTTGCTTTGGAAAGTGTATGTTATTTAACATGTAAAAGGCATATAAATATACTTTTTAAATGAATAAACAAATATTTTCAGAGTTGTGGGCTTTAATTTCTATGACAAATACTAATAGATATTACGTAAATAAAAGATCTTTGGAGTCTTCAATAATTTTTTAGGGCATAAAGGGTATCAATCTTTTCTAACACTGAAAAGGTTGAGAACTGGAGGCCTATGTTATTAAGAAGTGGGGCAATGTGCTCATTTGAAAGACTACATTTTCCAGATGCCTTTGCAGCTAAATTTGGCCACGTGGTAAGTTCTGGGTAATCAGATATAAGCAGAAGTTTGTAAAAGGGACTTCCTGAAAGCCTACATGGAGAATGGATGGGTGGGGAAATTCCTTTTTTGACTTTCTGCTTTTTCTCATTCTCAAAGAGTACACTTGTATATGATTGTGGAAGCCCTAGCAGCTACCTCGAACTATGCAGTGACCTTGAGGATAGAAAGTACTTGTAACCAAGATGAAGGGAAAAGATTAAAAAACAAAACAAAACAAAACAAACAATAAACAGGCTGGATCCCCAATGACAATGATGCTGCCTGATTATCTATTCCAGGCTTCTTTTAAATGAGAGAAAAAAACTTTTTTACGCCTTGTGTAAGCCTCTATTATTTTTATTTTTCTGTTACATGTAGCGGAAACTAATCCTACTATTTCATTTAAATGTGATAATATGCTAAGACTAACCACAGAAGACCTAGTTTTAGGATGTGTATTATACAATGATTTCTTCTGTATTTTTAAGATGGTATTTTCTTTCCATGTCTTAAGGTGCGATGCTAAAAAAACATTATTCTTCAGGATTAGTAATAAAGGCATTCAGAAATTCGTTCAACCCTGAGCAACAAACATTTCGGGAGCCTATGCTATTGGCAGGCAGTGAGATAGGCTCTGAGCACACGTGTCCTCAGAGCCCTGTGGGCTGTGGAGAAAAATCACCTCCCTCTAGGGCCCAGCACTGTCCTCACAGCCCTGCTGCAGGCCCCACTATCAGGTAACACACTCTTCTCAGCATGGAGAGAGAAGCATACCACT
Source organism: Cacajao melanocephalus (assembly GCA_963573385.1). Classification (NCBI taxonomy): domain Eukaryota; kingdom Metazoa; phylum Chordata; class Mammalia; order Primates; family Pitheciidae; genus Cacajao; species Cacajao melanocephalus. The sequence continues at coordinate 27,921 of CAUYLG010049131.1, forward strand.
TTGTCACTTAACTGGTGTTTCTGGGGTAGGACTTAAAATTACCTTGAGTAAATTTGTCACCCACACTCCTTGAACCAGAATGGCCCAGGTAAACAAAGAGGCTTCCCTCTTCTGGATTTTGGTGGGCTGACATGTCTAATTTCCCTGATGAGCCACGTCAGCTGTTCAGTGTTCTCCCACGCTACCATGGTCAATATAGTAACCAACTGAATTTGAAAGTACAGTTGCAGAAAGTCAGCAGACCTTGTCCATGGACCCACCCTGTAACTAAAATGTTCAAAGCAAAGATAATTTTCTAGAGAACATCAGATGGTCTCTTTCCTTGTGTTACACAGAATCTATTGCCATTAACTGGGGGCATTATAGGCGAGGGGTAGGTAAATGAGAGACATCCAAATGCCTCACTCACAAAAACCAGGCAGATTCTGTAAGGGGCAACAGCTTCAGAGTAAGCAAATCTCTACCATATTCCTTGGGTTCAGGATGGATTCAGGCTAGACCTAACCACTGCACAGCCTGGTGAGGCTAAAACATGATAATATGTGATCAAAAACTGTAAAAATTCTGCAGAGCTATAGTTCTTAACTTGTGCTCTCTTGATAGGGAAATAAAATTCAGTTAAAAGCATAGGCTGAATTAGAATATTGGCTTTGTCACTTGTTTGCTGGGTGACTTTAGGCAAGTTGCTTAACCTTCAGAGCACAAGAAATAATTATGTACAATCCAGGGATGTCCACTCTTTTGGCTTCCCTGGGCCACATTGGAAGAAGAAGAACTGTCTTGAGCCACACATAAAATACACTAATGCTATGATAGCTGATGAGCTGAAACACACACACACACACACACACACATACACTCACATACACACACACAATCTCATGTTTTAAGAAAGCTTATGAATTTGTGTTGGACCACATTCAAAGCCATCCTGGACCACATGCAGCCTGTGGGTCACGGGTTGGACAAGCTTGATGTATACCTTTTCAAATAATGATGTTCATTCTAGCAGATGGACAAACTTGGGTAAAAAGGTACTACACAGTTTGAAAAATGACTTTTTTAAAAAAAAATTCAATTTTACCCTAATATATCATTTAGGATTAGATATGTTTTGTTTTGTTTTCCTTTTTTTGTTTGTTTGTTTTGTTTTTTGGAGATGGAGTCTCGCTCTGTCACCCAGGCTGGAGTGCAATGGTGCTATCTCAGCTCACTGCAAACTCCGCCTCCCAGGCTCAAGTGATTCTCCTGCCTCAGCCTTTTGTGTAGCTGACATTACTGGTGTATGCCACCATGTCAACTAATTTTTAGTTAAGACTGGGGTTTCACCATGTTGGCCAGGCTGGTCTCGAACTCCTGACCTCAAGTGATCTGCTTGCCTCAGCCTCCCAAAGTGCTGGAATTAGAGGCATGAGCCATAGCACCCAACCTAGATTTGTTTTCATATAACTAAAAACTCCACATAACTAACTTAAACAAGATCAGTTTACTTTTTTGTCACATAAAGGAAGTCTGGAGGTAGGTATTAAATCACTGCTCCCTCTGTCTGCCATGGCCATGGCTATCTTCCTGCTGTGCCATCTTCCTTCAGCATGTGGCTTTCCTCTTGAAAGTCATCTCATGGTCCAAGATGGCTGCCGAAGCTCCAGGATTATGTCCATGCTCTAAGCAGAAGGAAGGAGAAAAAGACAGGAGAAAAAGAGAATACCTCACACCTGATTCAACTCTCTTAAAGAAAGCCTTTTTGGAAGTTCAATGCTATGCTTAAACTTCCAGCTTCTGACGAGATTTTGGCCAGATGGCCACACTAAGTTGCAAAGGAGTCTGGGAAATGTAGTCTTCTTGGTTGCTATTGTTCTGTTGTAAAGAATAAAGGGTAGAATAGGTATTAGGTAGACAACTAGCTGCGTCTTCCATACTTGGTTCTCTCTCTCTGTCTCAATCACTCTGTCTCTCTCTCTCACTCTCTCCCTTCTGTTTGGATTCAAATACCTGCTCAAGAATTTGGAATTTAAGAAAAAATGTTTGTTTTGAATCCCTCTGCTGAACAAAAAATATTAACTTTGAAATGCCAAGTATAAATACACATGCCAGATGCAAGGTTTTAGCTAAAAAAGTTTGGCTTGTGACTTTAGAATAACAGATGCGCTTATCAGCAGGAGAGCCGTCAATGAGTTCCAGAGCATCTGTGCTTTAAAATAGGCAAGTCTTTAACTAAACCAAGACACCAAGGACTTGTTTGTGTCACGTATTTGTCTCACATGGCTGGATTTTTATAGGATAATTTTGGTCTCCCCCATCTTCCCACTTGAAGGACATCAGTTGTTATGGACATAGTGACATTAAAATCATATGGCAGGATTTGATGATACTGACATAAAGAAAATAAAATAAGTTCATTCCAGAGGCTGTGATTTAAATTTTCCAGAGTTTAACCTGGTCCCTGAGTTTGGTGGGGACAGGGTGGGAGGGAGGAAGAGCAGGAAGCCAGACACCTTTGGGAGCTGCCATGAGTTCTTTGGGGGCATTAGAACTATATTTGGTGCAACTAAGTTGCTAATTCAGTAAAAACTACACAGTTCCTTGTGGCCTGGGAAGGTAAAATGCAGCTGCTAAAGGTGGCTGATTTACAAGCAGGGAATGGCTGAGGTACCAGGGGAAATGAGCCAGATTCTTCCAAGAGCCTAAATCACTCTCTTAGTCAGCCGATCAAAACAACATGCTCACCCTGGGCAGAGCACCAGAGTTGGGCAGCCTCCAAAACCGGTCTTGAAAAAATTCCCAATTTTTCAGCAGGATTAGACCCTTGCCTCTCTTCATTCCTCAGAAGGATGCAGGAAGTGTAAGGGATTTCTCAAAAGATCAGAGTTCAGTTCCTACACTTTCCTCAACCCCAATCCCAACCCAAGGGAAAACAACATAAAAGGCAGAGAAGTGTGTATTTAGTCTATGATCTGTTCCGCTAGCAAGTTCAGGTCATTGGACTGCATCAGGCCAGTTGGGGTGGGCAGGGCTCTTCTGAAGGGCCATGCAGGTTATCTACCACACATCCCCTGTGGGCACCATTCTCAACATAGTCTAATTTAGTGGTTCTCATATTATTATTCTAATAAACACGAGCTTCTTAGAATCACACAGGCAGCTTAAAAAATCCCAAGCCAGGCTGCAACTCTCAATAATTAAATCAGACAACCTGGAGGAGGGACTAGGACATCAATCATGTTTAAAGTTCCTCCAAATGTTTCCAACATGCAGCTGAGTTTAAGGCCCAGTAATCTCATTCATGTAGACTTTGATGTGAATGGCACTCCCTGCAGCTGTGCTGAGCATGATCTGCAAAGACATATTTCATAGCCCTGGGTGGAGGTAGAGATGCAAAGAGTTAGCAGAGGACATTAGTGAGATGGGGATGCCTTCTAGGGAAAAAAAGACATGTCGAAAGGATCTCTGGAAACTGACCCTCACATCAGCATCCAGTGATTAGCGTTGCCTGTAGACTGGGTAAAAAAATAAGGCATTCTATTATTTGGGACTCCTGAACAGTTTATATGATCCCAGATTTCTCTCCTCTTAATCTACTCTAGTTCCTAATCTTCATTTCTTGGATATTGTCTAAGATATGTTTTTTATGTAAATAAAACAGCAACCAACAAACACTCAAGCATCACTTCAGAATCTGCAAAGCAGTTTTTCAATGTCCAGTATCTTATAACTCATAAAATCTCTGCCCCCTGTCTGTGGAGTCCAAGTCCCTTTCCTTCTCAGATCCAGGTGCCATTAGAACTGGAGGATTAGTTTTTCACGAGCTTCTACGGAGAGATTTGCCACCTATGGTATCTGCTGGGGATTTTTCTTTCTTTGCTGAATTTTTAATTACTATGGATCAACTTGAAGGATGAGTTTATGGGCAAAATCAGCATTTGTGATGTGACCTCATCCTTGCTTAAGGTGGGGGCCCAGGTCAAACGGCCCTCTGATCTCCACCAAAGGCCCAGTGTTAGGCACAAGGAGACACTCAGCAGTACTTTGTGGAACAAATGCAGAGTGGATGCTGCGTTGGCAAACCATGCAGGCAGCCACCAGTCAGGAGGAAGGCTCTGGGTGCTGAGAGGGAGACTTATGGACATGGAAAAGAATGGAATATTCTAAGCTTAAGTAATTTTAAATTTGGTTGAGGATTCTGGTCTTAGCTCATCTTCAGCCTTGTCTAAGGCAATAGTCAAAGGGGCCTCCCGAAACTGTCCTGGTGAGCCAGCATGCAGGCTGAGTTCACAGTCTGGGTCCTCAGGCAGCCTACCACTCACGTGCAGTCACCAGGTCTCTGGCCCACAGGCAGTAGGAGCAGAGCAGCCAACTTCCTGTAGCCAAAAGACTTGGCCCCTGGCTGGCTGAGTGACTCTGAACACGTCCCTAGAAATTGTCACACCTCTTTCTCTTTGATCTGTCAAGTGGGGTTAATAGTCCCGGCCTCTTAATGTTGCTGTGAGGCTCAGTTGCTGTTTAGTATGGGCCTGGAGCCCTGGTAGGCACTTCATAAATGGTGGCAATGATATTATTGCAGGCTCCAGTCTATCTCCGATTTTATTGCCTTCACCAGTGAAAACCGGCAGGGGGATCCTGGTCTCCTTCCTGTTTCCCAGGGCCTGATCTGATGGGCCCTCTACCACTGGGCCATGATGTGGGTTTGTTTCACGGATCAAGAGATAACTAACACTTTTAGCAGAATACATTTGAACGGTAAGGTTCCTGTTCAGTCCTTTTCTTTAAGGACCTAGAATAGTGATAAGAAAGTAGGTTCTGGAGTCAAAATGGGCTCTAAGTCTTGTTTTACCACTGTGCTATAACCTTGATGATATGGTTTGGCTGTGTCCCCCCCACAAATCTTACATTGAATTATAATCCCCTTAATCCCCACGTGTCATGGGAGGGACCTGGTGGGAGGTAATTGAATCATGGAGGTGGTTCCCCCCATGCTGTTCTGGTGCTAGTGAGTTCTCAAAAGATCTGATTGTTTTATAAGCATCTGGCATTTCCCCTGCTGGCACTCTCTCCTACTGCCCTGTGAAGAGGTGCCTTCTGTCATGATTGTAAGTTTCCTGAGGCCTCCCCAGCCATGTGAAACTGTGAGTCAATTAAACCTCTTTTCTTTATAAATTACCCAGTCTCAGGTATTTCTTCATACAGTAGGAGAATGAACTAATACACTTGGGCAAGGTTCTTGCCCTCCCTAAAGTCTCAAGGTCCACATTTTTGAGATGAAATTGATGCTTATGACATAGGTTTATTGGGAGAATCAAATGATATAATGCCTGGAACATAATTAGCACCTGATATGGTCAGTCCTGTTTACATCTGCCCTCCCTGTGATCTAGGACTAAAGGCTCTCTTAGTGAATTCTCCCACGGTTTCCCATGGCGGCTTCAGCCAACTTCAGCTCTGTTCAACTCCAAGGATCCCAGGAAAGCCCTATTTTCCAGGAGTTTCCATTTCAAAATGTCCTCACTTGATAAAAATTTCTTACCTCCAAAAAGAGCTCTTGGGGCCAGGAACAGTGGCTCACGCCTGTAATCTCAGCACTTTGGGAGGCTGAGGCAGGTGGATCATTTGAGGCTGGGAGTTCAAGACCAGCCTGGCCAACATGGGAAAATCCCATCTCTACTAAAAGTACAAAAATTATCCAGGCATGGTGGTGCAGGCCTGTAATCCCAGCTGCTCAGGAGGCTGAGGCCGATAATTGCTTGAATCCAGGAGGTGGAGGTTGCAGTGAGCCAAGATCACACCACTGACTGTAGCCTGAGCAACACAGTGAGACTCTGTCTCAAAAACCAAAAACCAACCAAACAAAAAAACCTTACCAGTTCTCACACCGACACACACAGGTAGTAAGTAATAGAGCTGGATTTAAATCCAGGCAATCTCCTTATATAATCAACAGGATGTGGGGTGGGCAGAGGGAGGTGGTATTAAGCAGCATAAGACTTGACTTGATAAGGCTGGGAATACCATGCTTAGCATGTGGTGAAAGTATAGAAAGAGAAAAACTAGTTCTGGAGGATTCTTGCATTCTAGGGCAATAGCCATCCTTGAAATTATTCTAACATTTGATCATTTGTCTTAGTGTGCCACTTCGAGTCACCTCTGTCTTCTTCTCCCATTGTGCCTGCAGGTAGATCATGTCCTGTTTCAGTAGGGGTGATATACCTGTTCCAATTCCCCTTTGCTATTTAGAATGGACACTTTCTCCCAAGTGTACCACCTTACATTTTGCCAGACTGCTCCACCCAAAAAGCAGGGCCTGGGGCAGGTGACCTGCACAAGCTTGCAACTCCTAAGCCTAATAAAAACTCCCACCCCATGGGGTAAACTATTTTGTGTCTATTCATGGCCCCAAGCCCCACCCACATCAATTTGACATCACTGCTTCCACAGCAAATAGTAATCTTCAAATGGAATAAAGCAGGAGCTGAAAGTCCCACAAGAGGCAGCCAGATGAGATCAACATGTTCCTTAAACAAAGAGCCCAGTGGTGTGGTGCACTGCAAGCCAGTGTATTTATGTTCCACATGATGTCCATATCTCAACCAGTGGTTCCTCCACTAACAAGGAATGAAAAAAACTTGCCACTATGAAAACATGACAATATACCACAATATCACATGTCCTAAGAAAGCAGGTATTTATACAGAGAGACATGACTCTCATTGTGAAGTTAAGACGTATTAATGAAACCCTGCATCTGGAGCATGTGCTCAACCTCAACATTTCAAAGTATTTGGACTTTAGCTCTCTTTGGAATTTACAATAGACTCTGAGCGTTGCTCTCATTTGTTGTAGGCAGCTCTCATCAAGCACCCAGGATTGGTTTCCTGGGCCACCTACATGTGCGTTTAGATGCTGAATACAAGCTCCTTAAGGTCAGGGGCCCTGTATTGTGACAAGTGCATAAGATCTTACACAAAGTAGGTGCCTGTGTGTATGAATGAACAGAATGACAGAGTGCTACTTAAGAGAAAAGGGAATCCACAGGATAAGTTCTATCTGAACATTTAAGGGTATTCTGTTCCTGGAAGTCCTAAAAGGACATTAATTCATCTTTGACTTCACATCTCAAAGTGTGATCTCCTGACCATCACCAGGAGCCTGTTAGAAATGCAGACTCTGCCTCCACCCCAGGCCTTTTGAGTCAGTCCCTATATTTGAACAAGATCTTCAGGTTGGCTGGGGGCGGTGGCTCACACCTGTAATCCCAGCACTTTGGGAGGCCAAGGTGGGCAGATCACCTGAGGTCAGGAGTTCCAGACCAGTCTGGCCAACATGGTGAAACCCCATCTCTACTAAAAGTACAAAAATTAGCCAGGCATGGTAGCACATGCCTGTAATCTCAGCTACTCTGGAGACTGAGGCAGAAGAATCGCTTGAACCCAGAGGCAGAGGTTGTGGTGAGCTGAGATCGCACCACTGCACTCCAGCCTGGGCGACAGAGCAAGACTCCATCTCAAAAAAAAAAAAAAAATCCAGGCAATTTGTTTGCACATTAACATTTGAGAAGCCCTGGGTGGATTATGACAGCACTGTCACATGGATGGCTGAGAGCAGTGTTCAAGTAAAGTTCTGAGGTGAGTGAGAAAGAAAGAGAGAGAGAATGAGAGACAGAGAGAGAGGTGCCACTATTAATAGCTAACGTGTGTTACGTGCTCCCCATGCGGCAGGTGTCCCGCATGCATTATCCCATTGAATTGTCACAGAGAGCCTGAGAGGCAGGTACTACCACTGTTTCATGTGACTAGCTAGCAAGCTGTGGAGACAGAATCAAACCTTCAGGGTATGTGCTCTTAGCCATTCTGCTATATATACTAGAAGCTGTAGAAATAAATGAAGTTTCAGATATTGCTTCATACCTGAACCGTCTTACACACTGATGAGACTTAGGGCAGCCTTCATTCCTTATCCTCTAAAAAAATGCTATAGGAGTAATACGTGCTAACTGTAGAACAATTAGAAAATGCAGATGAGCAGAAAGAAAGAATAAAACCACCCTATAATGACAAGATAGCTAAAATTTTGTTATACATTTTTCATTCCGTCATTCCCTATATATATAATATGAGTGTCTGTATGTATATGTATATATTCACATATACTTTTAACAAAAAAGGAATCATAGAAGGCATACTATTTTGTGACTCTCTCTATCTTAAACTACCTTTAGAATTTTACATTTCTCTAGTCTACACCTATTCCTCTTCTCTGAACCTGTTTTAATTCCCACCTATCCTTGAAGGCTTAGCTCCAGATCCACCTCCTCCAAGGAGCCTCTCCTGATCACCCATAAGTGCCTGGCGTTGGTGGCCACCTCTGCCTGAGCATTGGTATAACCCACATTCCCCAACCACAACCACTCAGAACAGGGTCTGAACGGTGTTAACAGGACATTGGTCTCAGCCTCCAGCTCCTGCTCAAGGAAATGCAGCAGCCACAGACAATTCCTTCTTCTAGGTTCAAAGGCTTTTTGGGGTAGCTTGCACATGTGTGCCCTATCTGTCCTCTGCCCTGATCCAGTGTCTCTGCCCACTCCATGTAGGCTGCTCCGTGCACTTAGCTAAGACCATCATGTCAACCTGCCTTGTCCCAGCTACAGCCGAACACTCAGCTGCCCACCAGGGTGAGCTGGAATGAACAAATGAAACTGGCAATTTTCTACTTTTTGTGACCTATCTCATTGGCAATTTCATGACGTTCACACTCTATCTCCTCTCTTGCATTGGGATGTGACCACTCCTAGTTTAGCTCCAACAGCTGTTCCAGTCAATTGGAGGCAAGACACTGTCCTCACGTGCCTTAAACTCCACCATTAGGCACAAAGCAGAGCAAGCTTTACTGGGTGAGGGGTGAGCGATGAATGATACTGCTAAGAAAATACAGGCAGTGATCCCTGTGTTAAGTATACAGAGAAAGAAGACTGCAGTTGAGGGAGGTGGAGTGAGTGCGTGGGGAAATAGAGTCCGTGTTGGAGGGAGGCTGTGCCCCAGTCTCTTAGCTCCTGGTCACACCTATACATGCCAAACCCCACACCCCCGGGTACATGTGCAGGCAGCAGGCCCGCACACTCCAGCACCTACAGGGCGCTTCTGGAAGCCTCAGGCTGGAGCAGCAAGAGTTTCAGAACCTTGGGAAAAAGTGTCTTCATTCCATAAAGGGGCCTTTTCAAGCCCCAAGAACCTGGGAACAAACTGCAGGGACATTATAAAGGTCTCTACTGACAGCCTCAAAAGCAAATTATTCAGTCCCAAATACATACAAAGACTCCAAAGTGATTTATAACTTTGAAGATCTGTGCAAATGAAAGGCCAATGAACATGAGGGGGCTGCCTCTGCAGACACACTCCATGCTGTCAGCTAGGAGAGGGCTGCTTGCTCTGAGGAGGGCAGGGACAATGTGACACATGTTACTGCTCAGGGTTCTCTGGCACTTTTGAGCCCTCTCCACTGGAATTCACCCAGAAATGTCCTCCTGAGCAGCCTGGTTTCATTTCAGCTACCCCTTCTGTGCACCACCGTGGGTTTCATATTTAGCTTTATAATAATACATATTAAGCTTATATTTGGTTCTACTCTCATGAAACAATGTTTGTAACCAACCCTTTCATCAGAGGAGCATTACAGAAATAGAATCGCGCAAGCAAACATGAGGTGGTCATGATGCATGTAGCAGTGTCGTGGCTTGGCCTGTGGTTAACCTTCTCATCAACTGCTCAAGCTTGCTCAGTGAGGATTCCCCCTAAAGGTTTAAGGCTCTTGAAACTTCTGCCACATGGGGATGCCAGAGGCATGCATTTTAGCAAGACTGGCTACATCATTTGCACATAAGTGCAAAATGAACATGTAGGATTCATTGTTCAAAAGTTATTAGGAGTTTCAAGGTGGTGACAGTGGACCAGTAAACCAGCGTGGGGCTCTTCTAAGTGTGGGGCTCTGTGTGATGGCGCAGGTCCTGTGACCGTGTAGTCAACCACATCCTTGAAGCCACAATATCAAATTCAAGAAATGTCACATTCCTTTAGTTCCCTGAAACAAAATTTAGCCTCCAAAAAATCAGAGTACTCCTTCTCTCAATCCGGGAGCCTGCGGGAATCCTGCGCTTGGGTGGGGCTAGAACATGGGAGGGGCAAAGGGCACAGCCTTCGACCCTGGGGTTGTTGCCTTTACCATTGTGCCTTTGGAGGACCCCAGACCTTCCCGCCTATCTTTCAGGCACTCCTGGAAGGCTTGGAGAGGCCCTCACAGCTCTCCTCCCCGCACTGACTGCAGGCTTCGTACCTACTAGCTGCCAAATCTCAACTTCCTCATATTCCCTGGCCCTCTCTTCCCCTCTCTAGGTCTGGGAGAAGACAGAACTGCTCTCAGTATCGGGCTACCCTCCCGGCTCAAGGCATGTTCCCTCCTGCTCCCTCCCACGATGTCTCCATATTAAACCCTCACAGACTTTAGGAAGTCACAGCCTTCAGGAAGACACTGCTGCCCTCTTTCCTCAGGTAGGGGGGAAAGCAGATGTCCACCTCGGTAGAGGAGATATTTTTCTATTCTTGCCCCTTTCAGCATCATCAAGGTAGCGGTGGGACCTGGGCCTTGTGTCTCCTGAGTCTTCCAATACCTTTCGCACTTTGCATCCCACAGAGGACTGGGTGGGGAGCCCAGAGGGAGACGGGCAGTGGGGAGAGGTAAGGAATAGAGAATAAGCCAGAGACCTTCCCGAATTGACTCAGGGCCCTCATTGCTGTTATCGGAATTTCCTTGTCTGTGCAATGAGCAATAGCATTTGCCTCCCATGATGACTGGGATGAGGAAATCAGACTGAAAATGTAGGGGGTTGGCAAACTGCCTATACAAGAAAAAAAGGAAACCTAGGAGACAAAGAGAGGTGAGTATATCAGGGTAGGCTGAGCTCTGCTGCAGTAACAAATAACTCCTCAATCTCACTTATGTTTTCATTCATGCAAAGTCCACTGTGATCCAGGTGACCACCCAGGCAGCTGCCCTTCAGGTAGTGACTTAACCTGTGTTCTTCCTGTGACTCCACCCTCTCCATACAAGGCCTCCACGTTAGCTGCAGCAGGGGAGGAGGAACCTGGAAAACCACACAGTCCAGACGCAATGCATGACACTTCCACTCACATTACTGAGCAGAACTAGCTGCATGTCTCTGCCCAGCTGCAAGGGATCTGAGAAGTCGATGCTAGTGCACGCCCAGGAAGGAGGGGAAAGGAAGATATTGCAAAACACTAGTCATGCCCCCTCCAGGGTGGAACCTTGTCAGCTATTGTCACGCCACCAGGGTTTAAGACACTCTTCTCATGTTCAGTTCTGAGAAGCTCCACCTTGACTTCCTTGTTCTGAGCTGGTTTTTCTCACTTCTAAGATGAGGAAATGTTCCTACATTTGATAGAGAGTAGAAGTTCCTTGAAAGGGCCATATATGCAAAGCAACCCCCAAATGCTGAAGGAGCCAAGAAACCCAAGAATGAGGCAGACAAATCCAGTTTCGCCCATATGAGGTGGTTTATGAGGGGGCGCTTACATAGAGAAGTGTGGTCTTGGGTAGCCACAAGGCAGAGATAGATCTCCACACTGCAACCGCTCACAGACTCAGGGCTTTTATCTTGGGGACAGTATGTGCACTCTGGAAGAATATGTAGATGGCCACAGACATCACATCCTATGGTGTCTGCAATAGCATCAAGAATTGTTTTGGAGGAAACTTAGAGTGAATAGGTGTTCCTACATAAAGAGTAATACATCAACTTGACATGTTGGAGGCATTCCTGGAGTCGGGGTTAGGCAGGCAGATTAACATTGAAAGTCGCTCTTGTCCCCACAGTGGACATTCAAGGAAATATAATGAAAAATACCATCTGATTCCTTTCTGAGAAACACAGGGAAGACACAACAGGGAAGTTACATGGACCTTGAGGCAATCGTCACTTATACACCAGGTGATGGCTTTATTTGCTTTGAGACTCCCACAAACCAGAGAGAAAAATCTGTTGATATTTGGGTCTGTGTTGAGATCTAAAAGTTGTGATTCCCAGAGCTCAGAGCCCCTGTGCTCCACCAAACGAAGGGCATTTCTTGAGTTCTGAAATGATAGATGAAATGCTGGAGTGCTTAAGAGCAAGAACCTGGGAGTCAGACGGGCTAGATCTCAATCTTGGTTCTGCCGTCTACTGGCTCAGTGACTTTAGGCATTAAGCTCTTGCCTCATTTTCCTTGTCTCTAAATAGCATCATAGTCTATCTTCTTCAACGTGTTGTTTTCGGATTAAATCTGTTAATGTAGATAGCTTAGAACAGGGCCAACATGCCAGAAACACTCAGTGTTGCTCTCACAATGATTATAGCAGACTCCAGCACATATCCCATTTCTGAGCAAAACTTACAAGAAAAGAGAATTGAAGATGACTGCATCGTTTTTTTTTTTAGTTGTTCTAGAGGAGACAGGATGGAATTTGGTTCTTTTTACCAGTCGCTACAAAAGCATATAATGAAAACGTCATATTTGTGAGGACTAAGGAAGTTCCATGCAAAAAGGAGAATGAAATCCAGCAATAAAATTTTGTTAGTTAAAATAACAGCATCTTTTAAAATGAGAATAGAGCTAAATGTACCTTTATATTACTATTGTTCTTCAAAAGTGGTCATATGTAGCTTTGTCTCAACATGGGAAATCAGACACGCAGCATATTTTCAATTGTTTTTTAAAACGGGTTATAGGATCTCACAATAATTTCTGAGTCTGTTTAGTAAGCTCGCTTTTACACAAAGAAATTATATTTGGGGCTGGGCTCATGCCTGTAGTCTCAGCACTTTGGGAGGCTGAGACAGGCGGATCACTTGAGGTTAGGAGTTCGAGACCAGCCTGGCTGACATGGTAAAACCCCATTTCTACTCAAAATACAAAATGAGCTGGGCATGGTGGCACGCACCTGTAGTCCCAGCTACTTGGGAGTCTGAGGCAGGAGAATTGCTTGAACCTGGGGGGCGGAGGTTGCAGTGAGCCAAGATCGCGCCATTGCACTCCAGCCTGGGCAAAAAGAGTGAAATTCCGTCTAAAAAAAAATTACATTTGGAAACAGAAAATTATTTTATTTACCTAAGAAATAATTTCACTATCCTAGATCGTGGTGATCAGCATTTCTGAAATTCATAGCAAACTGGACCATTGGGGGAACAGATACCTGATTCCACTCTTCCTTCTACTTCCACACAAACTTCTTTCTATATTAATTCCTGCTATTCCTGAAAAGTAAAGGTTCATTTCAGCCAGCACATTTCATATTTCTACCCACACCTAACATTCACACTACAGATTCACTCTTGGCATTGTCTTCTATGATTAACTTTCACCTGCATATATCTGCAACTTGCCCTCGAGTTGCTGAAATCCCTTCCCAATTTCAAGAATCCAAGTCTCATAGGATGATGCCATGTCCTGGGGCCAGAGCAAAAAGATTGGGACCTCCCTAGCTGAAAAAAGCAGATGCTCCCCAGAACCTGCACACTCTTCAGGGAGAATACAGTGGCAGGCACGTAGGGGACCCTGCCCCACAGTGCCCATCTTTTAGGGAGCTACCAGGAAGCACAGTTTAGAAGCTCGCAGGAAGCACAGTTGAGACGACCCACGCAGCGAGGCAGGACTCACGCCGAGTTTGTTGCCTTTACCCGTCAGACCCGGTGGATTCTTTTGGTTCTGCAGGTGGAGCCACCATTGCCCAGACATCCTGCTGCAAAATCAGGGTTCTTCTCGGCCTCGTCTCTTTCTCCCGGGCCCCTAGGGCTGGACAGTCCTTTTCTGTCTGAGTCCACCCTTTCCTGACCCCTGTCCAGGCTCTCCTCGCGCTGACCTCCTGTGGTCGTTTCCTACCAATCTCCCCTGGCTCCAGCTTTCTCCACACCCAGGGCTCTGGCCTCTGCCGGCTGGGACTCAGCGGACACCCCGCGAAACTGCAGCGTCTCCCCCTACAGGACAAAGGAGGAAACGCTAGCGGGGCCCCAGAGCCGTCTCCAATCGGACCCAAAGGGACACATCCCGGCACAGACCCTCCGCACACTAAGGCAGAGCCTTTCGCAGGGCCTAACACAGGGCGAGGGAGGAAGGGCCTCAAACCTCGCTTTCACAAAGAGGTGCACTTCAAGTTAGACGCCATCTGCAAATGAAGTTATGCACACAGTCCCGGAGAAGCTGACAGAGGTTTCAATTTTGTCTCCGGTCCTGTTACTGGACTACATTGCTTGTGGGAAACTGAGTTAATATTTTTTTTGTAAATTCTGTAATCTTTTTTTCTGAACAGAACAATTATATAGCATGTTTTGCATTTCAATAATTTAACTGTTCAACGTAAACATATTTTTTAAAGACTACACGTGGGTGTGGTGGTTCACGTCTGTAATCCCAGCACTTTGGGAGGCTGACGCTGGTGGATCGCTTTGAACCCAGGAGTTTGATACCAGCCTGGCCAACCTGGTGAAACCCCATCTTTATGAAAAATACAAAAATTTGTCATTGGGCTGAGGCAGGAGAATCACCTGAACCTGGGAGGCAGAGGTGGCAGTGAGCCGAGATCACACCACTGCACTCAGCCTGGGTGACACAGCAAGACTCAGTATAAAAATAAATAAATAAATAAACAAACAAAAAATTAAAAGGCTACAAAAGTTCTTACCCCATTTGAACATTTAAAAAATAATTTTCTTATTCTGCTCTCACTTCTTTTTTAAAAAATTTCCTAGTATGCAGAATCCCTTAAAACCAAACCAAATGGCAGGGTTTTCCCCTTGTCCCTGCCCTGTGGGTGGTTCTCCAGTCCTCTCCCAAACCGTCCTCTTCTTTGAGATGCTGTTCCCAGGCCGGGTGTGGTGACTCAAGCTTATAATCCCAATACTTTGGGAGGCTGAGGTGGGTGGATCATCTGAGGTCGGGAGTTCAAGAGCAGCCTGACCAACACGGCAAAACCCCATCTCTACTAAAAATACAAAAATTAGCCAGGCATGGTGGTGGGTACCTGTAATCTCAGCTACTTGGGAGGCTGAGGCAGGAGATTCGCTTGAACCTGGGAGGCAGAGGTTTCAGCGAGCTGAGATCACGCCATTATACTCCAGCCTGGGTGACAAGAGCAAAACTCCTACTTAAAAAAAAAAAAAAAAAAAGAGAGAGAGCTGCTGTTCTGCAAGCCCCTCACTGCCCAGAATTCTCTCCTGCCTGCTGAGCTCAGGCCAGGCCTCACCTCCCAATCTCTCAGCACTCCTACCAAGGCCACAGAGCATGACTCCTCACTAGGGCAGGGGTTTCCACAGTGCCCAGCATTCTCATGCCCTGCCTTTACCCTGAGCTGCAGGGCTTGTTGGCTTCTGTTGTTTAGGACTTGGCATAAACTACCTTGAACTTCGTATTATCTCTCTGTCTGTTCATTTGTGTCTTTCCAGCTCATTGCATGTCATCTTCATTTCTTGTGTCTGCAGCATCTCTCAATGTGCTCTGCACACGTGGGTGCTCCCAAAGCCCTTCCTCAGGCTGCTCCGATCAAGCTTACTGTGCCTGTTGGTGGCCTGCCCTGAGATAATGCCTTCAGGATGACCATTCTTAATCAAGTATTCTTGGATGGGCTTCAGGGGGCTCCATGAACCCTCCAACATTGCAAAATCTTCCACGCATGTGCAGTTTTATGCTAAGGGGGTTTATAGCTTTCGTGCCTGTAGGTGAGGAGGGCTCAGTAAATACCAATTATTAGTATCCCTGACCTGGTCCCAGAAATGCCTCACAGAAAGGACTGCTTCCCCTCACCCCCACTGTCATGCCTTAGATCAAGGTTTCCCAAACTTGGGTAATCATTAGAATCATGTGGGGAGCTTAAAAATACAGATTTCCAGGCTCCACTCCAAGAGCACAGGAATGACGGTTGCTGGGAGAGGGCCTGGAGCTCTGCATCTTTATCGAGTCTTCCCCTGGGTGGTTCTGACGATAAGCAAGGTCGGGGCCGGGGGTTTTCCACAATGCCTGGCCTCCAAGAGGCATTCTCACGCCCTGCCTTTACTTGTTCTGGGAGGTACATGTGTTAAAAGAAACTGCCCAAGCCTTTGAGGGAATAGTGGGCTGCAAAAATCTTTCAGAACAAAGAATTAAGTATCTTTATAATTATATCCAGGCCTATATTTAGGCCATGGCTCATATGGCCTCTTGAACTTCAAATAAATACCTATTCTGTTCCTTGTTTAAACAGGTGCAACAGTATCAGTGGAGACTAGATTTATCCAGGCAGGAAGGCGGCTCCCACAGCTGTCAGAAGCACACAGCCCTTTCATTCCTCACAAGAGGGGGAGCTAATTATACTGTCATAGAGCAAAAGAAATTTACAACATCTACCTCTGAGCTCAATGAACCACTCAGGGTAAACTTTTCCCTGAGCTGCTCTCTGGCAGGATTCAGGGCCCACTCGGGTGGCACATACCCTCTGAAGGTTAGAGGCCACTGCAGTGGATCGATTCTGGGCTGGCAAGATCTGCGCTCCAGAGTGTCTGCACTCACACTCAGACACACACTCTCACATATGCACACTCACCACCACTCTCACACGTGTGCACACACACTCTCAGACATGTACACATTCCCACACATGAATGCACACTCACACACATTCATGCAACACTCACACACTCTCAGATTTGTGCACAAGATCTCTCATGTACTCTCATACACATGCACACACCTGCACAAGTTGCATACATACAATCTCACACACATAGGCACAAATTGGTGCAAATGCACACACATACACTTGCTTGCACATATTGGTGCAACACACACACTCTCACACTCACACACACCCCCTTCCTCTGATGCCAGAGTGCTACCATCCAACCATAATAGTTTATTCCTGGGGACCTCAGACTTGCAGTTCCCTGTCAAAATGCCTGAGAGTTAAATGATCCCGTCCAGGGAGAGGTCTGATGTGCTTTACCAGCCACTAGGGTCCTGTGAATGAGGTTCTCACATGCTCTTCTGTGAGGGGCACTCAGGGACTCTTGTAGGTCCTTCCTGTGGTTTCTGGGCCAGCAGACTGGCACATCCAGATAAGCACACACTCTGGCAGCAGGCATCTACCACGTGGGGAGATGGAACAGTCCCTTGGTGCCCAGGCCCCACTGTACAGGGTGGAGTTTAACTGGCTGGGGTGGGGCTTGACCACTCACATGTGTCTCCAGCTTCTGAGGTGATTGCAATGTGCAGCTGGAGTTGAGATTCACTGGATCCAGGCAAAGAGGACATAGGCCAGGTCTTCCCTGCTGCCTTCCTTACCCCTCACCAAGGAAAGTGGGGCTTCTGTGTAGCCAGCACAGGGCTGAGGTGCTGCTGGTCATAGGACACTGAATCTCCTCCATCCTGAGCTTTAAAATTGATATTTTATCATATGAAGCAACACACAGTTCTGTGCATTAACTGAACCTAAGTTCAGTTTACCAATAAAGAATTTCTGAAGATGCCACTGAGAAACTTTTAACCCAAATCTTATTTGCAACCAAAAGGAGCTTTCCAACCAGAGGTTTTGACTGTGGCTCACTACCTATGATGGCAGGAGTCCCCACGAAAAGGCAGTCCTCTGACTGAGCCAGCATTGCCATGGCTGCGATCTGAGAAAGAGTAGAGGAAGCACTAAGGGCTTTGGAATCCACTGAAGCCGAGCTTGTATCCTTTCTCTCCACCTATCAGCTATTCACGTTTAGCTCTGGGGAATTTACTTACCTTTTCTGAGCCTGTTCCTCCTCTATAAAAGGTGCAAAATGACACTTACCTCAAAACGTTCTTGCTAGTATATCCATAACTAGCACAGGTCTTGGCGTAGCATAGGCAGTGGACAAATGACAAATGACAGCTATTGAATAAATAATAAATGGGATGCGTTTTATTCTTCATGTTGTACCAGAGGGTTCCCATCAAATCCAAAAGGTGTTCTTTTCTCAAGCCACATAGACAAGGTAATGGAAAGTGCTAATTTCCTAATGGTGTTGTAACCAATTATGACAAATTTAGTGGCTTAAAATAGTGCAGATTCATTATCTCACAGTTCTGGATGTCAGAGGTCTGAAATGGGATTCACCGGACTAAAGTCAAGATGTTGGCAAGGGCTGTGCTCTTTCTGTAGGCTCTAGGAAGAATCTATGCTCTTGACCCTTCCGACTTCTAGAGGCTTCCTACATTCCTTGACTCACCATGTCACTTCATCTGCAAAGCCAGCAACTTAGCATCTTCAAATCTTTCTCTGACCCTAACTCTCTTGCCTCCCTCTTCCACTTATAAAGAGACTTGTGATTACCTAGGGCCCATCCAGCTAATCCAAGATAATCTCCTCATCTCAGGATCTGTAACTTAATCACATCTGTAAAGTCCTTCTTGCCTTGTGAGGTAACTTATGCACAGGTTATGGGGATTAGGAAGTGGACATTTAGGAAGAAGGCCATTATTCTGCCTTCTACATGGGGAGAGCTTTGTTGATTTCAAATTTGTTATCTTCCAAAAGATCTTCTCCAACCTATGACACCTGCTCCCACGTGCCTAATAGCAAATGTTGGTGGAAGGCGAAAAAGAAGAAAGAAGAGGGCTGGCAAGATGGCTGAATAGGAACAGCTCTGGTCTGCATCTCTCAGCGAGATCACCACAAAAGGTGGGTGATTTCTTCATTTCCAACTGAGGTACCTAGCTCATCTCACTGGGACTGGGTAGACAGTGGGTGCAGCCCACGGAGGGCAAGCCAAAGCAGAGTGCAATATTGCCTCACCTGGGAAGTGCAAGGGGTCGGGGAACTCCCTCCCCTAGCCAAGGGAAGCTGTGAGGGACTGTGACTCGAGGAACAATGCATTCCAGCCCAGATACTATGCTTTCCCAAGGTCTTCACAATCCAACAGCAGGAGATTCCCTCAGGTGGCTATACCACCAGAGCCCTGGGTTTCAAGCACAAAACTGGGCGATCATTTGGGCAGACACCGAGCTAGCTGCAGGAGCTTTTATATATATACCACAGTGGTGCCTGGAATGCCAGCAAACCAGAACCAATCACTGCCCTGGAAAGGGGGCTGAAGCCAGGGTGCCAAGCGATCCGGCTCAGTGGGTCCCAACCCCACGGAGCCCAGAGAGCTAGGATCCACTGGCTTGAAATTTTTCCTGCCACCATAGCAGTCTGAAGCCGACCTGGGATGCCTGGTGGGAAGAGGGGCGTCTCCCATTACTGAGGCTTGAGTAGGCGGTTTTTCCCTTGCAATGTAAACAAAGCTGGGGAAGTTGAAACTGGGTGGAACCCACCTCAGCACTGCAAAGCTGCTGTAGCCAGACTGCCTCCCTAGATTCCTCCTCTCTGGACAGGGCATCTCTGAAAGAAAGGCAGCAGCCCCAGCCAGGGGCTTATAGATAAAATTCCCATCTCCCTGAGAGACAGCACCTGGGGTGAAGGGGCGGCTATGGGCACAGCTTCAGCAGACTTAAATGTTCTGGCCTGCCAACTCTGAAGAGAGCAGTGGGTCTCCCAGCACAGTGCTCATGCTCTGCTAAGGGACAGACTGCCTCCCCAAGTGGGCCCCTGACCTCCGTGCCTCCAGACTAGGGACACTTCCCAGCAGGTGTCAACAGACATCTCATACAGGAGCACTCCAGCTGGCATCTGGCAGGTGCCCCTACAGGACAAAACTTCCAGAGGAAGAAACAGGCAGCAACCTTTGTGAGGGAATGTGTTCTCTTTCTGGGTCCATAAGGGGGCATAGTTTTAACGGCAAGAATTTCCCAGCACCATGCCCCCCTCCCATCTCTCTCCATCTGGGAGATTTAACAGTTTATGTTTTAATTTCATGGGCACGGGAAGAAACTAAAAGTGAAACACTCCAACGGAAGTTCTAAGGAACTCCTTTCATTGGCCCAGGGTCTTGGAGAAGGTGGGGGTTCCTCCAGGATAAAAGTCCATATCCACACACCTGGCCAACTTCCCTTCTGGAATCCCCTTCCGTACTCTTCGTGGAAGTCTTTCTCTTGTTCTCTTTTCTCTACCTAAATAAAATCACCTTTCTGCAACACTTCTTGGGTCCAATATTTACTTTTATGAGCATACGGCACATCTGCAGTGGTCCCATCGCTTATTCTTTAAGAGATTGGAGACCAAGAACCCACAGCATTCTCTTGGGGGAGCTGTGCCTCACGAGCACCCAAGAAAAAACCTGGTTACAGAATTGGCGCCCAACGTGGGGTGGAGTGAAGCCTAAGAAAGAATGGTTACTTCGGAGGGGTAAGTAAAGATACCGGACGTTTCACACTTGCTTTCTGTACTGTCTCTTTTAA
>CAUYLG010049134.1:0-164867 GCA_963573385.1 Cacajao melanocephalus
GGGTGTTCTCAGCCTTTTTACGCTGATGTCTTTCCATCTTTGTAGATTTATCCACCTGTCGTCTTTGTAATTACCGACTTTCAAATTGAGTCTCTGAGTGGATGTCCAACTTGTTGATTCCCAGCGCCGAAATCTGAGTAACCCACTGCGCCAGCTGAAACAGCGGCGTTAAGATTCGTGGTGCTTTTCTGCCCAGGAATCTCCGGTCTGGCTTCCCTCTTCAGTGCCTTTTTCAATAAGCTGAATGGGTGACTCTGCCTTCCTGGAGCTCCAAACGTCGACCGAAAGGGCACCCAGTCCTGTTTACTCCACACAGAGAACTGCCATGTCAGGGCGCTGGCAAAACCCCCGCGCTGGCCACAAGAGTCGCGCTGGCGACCCGTGGGGGTCCTCCGCTGGGAATCTCCTGGTCCGTGGGCAACAAAAATTCATCTGGAAGTGTGGCGTCCACTCATTCTCTGTGCTTTCACTGGGAGCTACAATCCTGAGCTGCTAGTAATCGGCCATCTTGGATCTCTCTCCCTCTCCTGTCATTCTTATCTTAGTAAAAGATAGCAGAAATCTGGAAACTCACCTTGATTATTTCTTCTCTGTTAGGTTCTAGTTTTTAATACTATGTAGATTACACACTGCTACCACCATAACTCAAACCACCACCATCTGCTATCTGGAAAACTATGATAGCTTCTTAAAATGACTTCCCATTTTCTCTTTCGTCCGTTTATATATTCTTCACATAGGTGGGAACTTGACAAATATTTGTGAACATGCTCTAGAACACAATGAAGAAACCAAATGTAGAGAGATCAAGTGAATCACCCAAAGTGAAGAAGTAGCACAGACCTTTCCACACACAGCTCTCTCCTCTTCCTTTCAACAGAGCTGAGTGCAAAATGTAGTCCCCCTCATAAGTGCGGGTTACTGTCTTCCAGAGTATTGTCACCTTTCTCAATGATGCCAGCATCTGCCTTTGTGTTTCACTCCACTCCAATGCTAGTCAACATGCTGGGGAAGTTTTCTCTTAACATTAGTTACCCTCATACTCAAGTCTTTTAGTTTTCCATTTTCCATTCAGAGATCTCTCTATCAATTTCATGCCAGTCACCCACTCACATCACCATAATGTTGACTTCAACATTATTCAACACTGCTCCACCCACAGTGTTTCCATGCAAACATCTCTGCCTGTAATCTTCTCTTCTCCCACCTCTTGCGGTTCCTAATACCCATGGTACCTGCTCTTTAGCTTCATCAAAGCCTCTAAGTCTTCAGTCTCCTCCTCTTCTACAACTTCATGTCCCCTTTTCTGGAACTAATTGTCTCTTTGCAGCTAAGATTTTATTTCAAGAAGGAAGCCGCTCTTTCTCATCCCTCTGACACAGTGAAACACAGCCAAAAGAAAAAAAATTCATAAAGTGGCATGTTGGGATCCAAAACAAAACAAAATCGTGCTGTCAACTTCACTTGTTCCTTATGAAACTGAGCATGTCTTTCATTCATCTGTTTTTGATAGTCTATTGAATTAATTATAATGGTTGCTTTAAAACTTTTTCATTATTTTAAATTTCTAACTTATTTTCATAATACTTATTCTAAGTGGAATGGCTTTTCAACTCCTTTGCTAAATCAGTGGTACTAGAAAAATTCATGTTCTTTTTACACACTTTCAAATTCTGTTTCTCTCTCTCTCTTTTTCTGTCTCTCTCTCTCTCTCTCTCACACACACACACAGACACAAAGTTGGAATAAAAAGAAAATGAATTACATACAGTACAACGTTCTTTAGAGGGGACAATCATACACAATCCAAACTATTATTTTCCTTCAGATTTCAATTTGCAAAACATGCTTTTTCATTTTTCGTATAACAGGCAATCACATTTGATATTATTAGAACATTTTCTTCACCTTAATAAATAGTTGATATAGTGAATTAACATTCTAAGGTAGAAGTGACTCCACCATCATTGTCACCTTGCAAAGGAGACTCCAACACACTGAAATCTTAAATCACGCTTGTTAAAGCCAAAGAACAAGAAAATCGTAAAAGAAAAAACTGTTTTTCCCTCCAGATTGCTACCTAGTGTACACAAAATCTAGTAACACCACCACCCTTCAAAGTTATAATGATTTTGGAAAAATAAATTTTTATAAAACTTTATGCATAGCTTTAAATAATTTGATTAAGGTTTATTGCAAGTGTAACACTGAGGCAATTTTTCAAAACAATGATTTAAATAGTGTGTAGTGTTCTCATCTCCAAGATAATAATAAGATTAAATAGCTACACAATAAATTCTGTACAAAGGCCATAGGTCATATTTATATCATATTTGCCATATGCCAGAAACTAAGTAGTTTACATTTCATCTGTTCATTTAATCCTTACTGCAAGCCAATTAGATGTATACTATTACTATCTTCATTCTGAGGGTTGGATTACTTGGCCAAGATCACACAGCCTGAGCCCACACTTTTAACCATGTAATTTTATGTCTAATCTTGTTCAGTATCATGTTGTTGAATATAAGAGTCTACATATAAATAAACATAAAAAGTCTAATATTGAAAAGCATATAGTAACAGCATCAATTAATACACATTGGTCAAATTGAACTGATTACTGAAAAAATAAACTCGTAGAATTTAGATACCTGTACTTACGAAGCCAATGTAAATAACTGAACATATACATAGGCCAACAATTACGTCAACATAGACATACAATTATTGAAGTTTATATCTGCTCAGTTTATCAGTAAATTTAAAGTTTTATACTTTAACTGCAGTTATATATGCTTCTTCTTCGTCATTAAAACTGTATATTCTAACGTATGTATTCACACCTAGTACCTCATCCATGAAACTGGATTAGCTTATAGTTTTGAATTCTTTTCATGTAAACTGATTTGATTCATCAAATAGTTAGATTTGTTATTTGCAGTTAATTCCTTTTTATGCTCACCCATTTAAGGTGCTGGGTTTAGAGTCTAGAGACTTCAATTCAAGGCCTGACTTGACCACTTAACAACTGTTTGACCTAAGGCAAGCCATCGAAGTTTCACTTTTCTCATCTGCAAAGTGAAGATCATGATACCTTCCCAGCCAACTCCATAGGCGGAAGGGTTAAGTGAGACAACATATATGCAAATGCTTCTGAAACTACAAAGCACAGGCTAATGTGAGCTATTGCTCACATCTGATTACTCCCATGAAGGAAGTAAAATCCTCCCTAAGGAACAAGAGTATAAAATTTAGAACTGGGTTAACATTCTTTAAATCATATAAAAGTAAAAGATAAACAAAAACCTCTCTATATGAAAAAATATATAACTTTTAAATGTTTCTACTTCTGATTTTAGTTGTAGCAATCTGAAGGTGTGCATTTGCTTTTTCTTGGTTTTGGCTGGATAAAATTAGTACTAAAACAAAGGTCATGATTGAAGTTTTCTTTGAGAGTTTCTTTTATGTTCAGTAGGATCATAAAAAATTCATAAAGAAAATCTATTTCTTTGTCCATAGAAGAATATGTTCTTCTGTTGTTAAGAAAGTTATATAAATTTAAGCTGGTGTGTGTTTAGATGTCTCCCTAACAAGTTTTATTTTTGAAGAAAGTTTTACTACAATCACCATATCATTGTTAAGCCATGTGAGTTGTTTCACTTGCTAAGAGTTTAGCTGCAGCCAGCGATAGAGGGTGGAGGTGCCATATTCTCATTCCTTTAAAATTCATCAGAGGGAAGAGGAAGTCAATTACAGTAAATGAAAAACAGGAGTCAAGTGGCACTTATGACATATGTAAAAATGTATCTTCTCTGTCTTTTACTGTCTGCCAGAAAACCTAGTATACTCCTTATCACAATCACCTTCCTAGCAATAAAACTGGGCACTACAGTAAGAAACTAGACAAATATTATTCTGCCATTTTGTGTAGGAAAAATAAACTCATACTTAAACAATAAAATAGTTTAGCAAATATGAACACAGTATCTTATTTAGTGGCTTATGTAGTAGTAATAATGGGAGAAGAAATGGTTCGTTTATGAGTGAGGACTGCCATAGAATTTTCTTAAGAGTTAAAGGAGAAAGAGATCCAGTAAGAAACCCTCAGGCTTTCTAACAGCTAGAATCAGGAATTAATCTCCCTATGGTACAGCACTGTCTTCTTTAACATGGAGATAATCATCCCTGCTATGTTTGTAAGGATCAAGTGAAATGTTGTTCATTCATTCATCAAATATTGGGCACCTATTTTACTTAAGAAAGTGAGCTAGACACCGTGAAAGATTTGATGGTGTCTAAAATAGCCTCAGTTTTTATGAACATAAAACCTAAGAGTGAGATCAATGACATCAACACCATGGATAATAAAAGCAAGGTGAAAGTTCAGGAGTCATAAAGGCTAAAATAATGTGATATGAGAATTCATGTCATGAAAACGTGCTTTGAGACTGTAAAATGCTATACGGATGCAAGCTATCAGAGTAGTTTAGGACATGGCGAAACTGAGCAAAGGTGTTTGATGACTTGTTCCTATAAACATTCCCTTTCCCCTTTCTGTAACTTGGTTAATAAAATAGGATAGGAATCAGTGACTTAATACAGTGTCTTACAAACTCCAAATGCTCAGTAAATATTTGTTGAATGAACTAATGCTTAACGATCTACTTCTCAATGTTATTTGAAGGAGTACTTGGTAAAAAATATTCTAGTTGGGAATGCAAAAGCACTACTTAAATTATTATTAATAGTTAAAATAATAATGTTATTTAAGAATCTATTTAAATGAAGTGTAATTTATAACATTTGTTTCAGATGCAACAGCCACCCCATATATAGATTACCAGTCTGTAATGTGCGTTCAGTATAAACCAGTAGAAAATACATTTATTTGGGAGCCAGGACCTCTGCACGAGAATCCTCAATACCCACTAGCTCTAGGTAAAACTACCATGTGTGTGCCTTAGTTTTCTAACTGTACAACAATAGAATATACAGATAATTGCTAAGATCTCTTCCAGCTTTAACAGTTTCATATCTCAATATAGGACATACTATTTAATGAGAAACATTTAAATTTTATAAAATGAACTTAGCTTGTAATGGGCTATCATCGTGGTTTAAAAATGACATTACTATGTTTTTAGATTGGTAAATTGTGTGTACATCTGGAAGATAAGAATGGCAAACATTTACAAACATATCAAGATATTCTAACATAGGTAAAAAGTACTAGGTCTGCAGCCTCCCTCACTACACACACCTTTGGGCTATTTGGGGAGTAATCTATCATCAGTTAAGGCTAACTGAGTAGTATAATTATTAAGTGAATTGGATTAGTTCTGGACAATTAAAGCAGAAACTTTCAGTTATTTAAGGACATACCCATCTTCCCATTTTGTTTAAACTTTGTTCCATGAGTAACAAATACAACCTGACCAACCATGTGCTAGAGCTATGCATTCAAACAATTTTATTTACAATGAATTTTAGGGAATTAATGAGGCATCAAATGTGGCCACACACTAATCACAAAACAGTAATCAAAATGGTCTTGTAAACAATATGTCCATAATGGTGATTGACCGACCCTTCTAAAGACAGGAAACCTGCAATAGGAGAATGATAGGATCCCCAATCACTTAAGATGAAAAAACAATGGATTATTTATTGAGTACTTTCATTGTGTGTGACTCTGAGCTAGGCTGTTGAATATATTTACTGATTTTAAACATGGTCAGAAATTAGCAAATTTAGATTTAATCATTCCCATTTTAGAGATAAATAGTCTCCCATAAGTAAGTTGATAAAGTTGCAGAGTTAATTGGATTTCAGTTCAAGTCCCTGAAACTTCAAAGCCCAATGCTTTAACCACCACCATACCACCTCCCATAACTATGCTTATGAACTATGCTCAATATTATATTTGAGGAGATAAAAATATAACTTTTAAATATGAGTTTGAGGCATCTTATCTAAATCACGAACTCATTTGATAATTCATTAGCTCATGTTTCATGCTGTATCTATACAGATTGACTCATTTTCCTAGAAAGCATTTCCTGCCTAACCTCTTCTACTATGATCTTGCTAACTTTTTGTCCTCCTTCTGGCCATCACTTAAATGTTTCCTCTTCAAGAGGCGAACTTTGATATCGGGTTTAAATTAACTTCTTACTCTTAGGTTAGCCTATGCTCTTTCAAATTAGCCTTTCTCCCATATGCCCAATGTTCACAGTAAACTGTCACATCCCTGAGGGCAGAATAATATCTGTCTTGTTCACCTCTGCATCTCCACCACTCAGAACACAGCTTGGCATGCAGTAGATACTCAAAAATATCTGTTGCATGAATAGCACATGTATCCAAAATTAATAAAGTGCTGTAAGACTCCCAGAACATATGACCCTTAGGTAACTAATACTATACATTTTTGTTTTGCAGCATCATACACACGATGAAAACAAGGAAGGTCTTGTAGTAATATATGAACAGATTCAACAATGGAGTCCCCAGTGTGGACTCAAATTGCTGGAAGTTGAATTATTTGTTAGCAAGTTCATGAAGCACTGCTCCATTTAATTTTATCTTGTTTTGTTTTATAAATTCCAAAGAACTAACAACAGTGGAATGGGTTGTTGCATCAATATTGCTTCCACTCAGTAGACTGATGCAAGTAACCAGTAACAAGGTCTTTCTTTTCTTTTTGCGATACTTCTCATGGTCAAAAGATGGCAGTGTGTTCGAGAGTGACAGCCTTCCTTTTAAGCCTGAAATGAACAGCAGGGTGAGTGGTTAGCTGTGGTCCTGATGAATTGACTTGGCTTTGCAAAAATCTGAGGTTTCAGCAGAATGTCCAAAGCAGAAATCCACAGCTTCCCAGGAGAAACATTTATGTGTTTTGGATCTGCTGCTTACCTTTGTTCAGGAGAGAAGAGCTCCAGAAAGTGTATAAACTGTTATGAACAGATGAAAAAACAAATTTGAGCCACAAATGAAAAAAAAATTTATTAAATGCCAGAAATAAAAATATTGCTAGCTTCAAATACCAAATGTCAAATGCTGTGATCAATCCACTCATTGACCCCATTTGGAGAACTACTGTTTTCACTGACGGATAAGCCAAGACATCTGTCCTAAAAAAAAAGTCTGTATTTTATTTTATGGGAAGTTAGGATGGAAATATTTGTTTTCTTCATGAACTATTTTTCAAAATTGTATTTACAGCACAGATATTCATAAGTAAGGTGGCACTTTGGCATCGATGTAAACTAGGTGAGATTGTCCTCGGTACCTTCCTCTTCCCTGTGAGAGCTCTCCTCCTTCTCTTGTAACTGCTGTTCTTAGAGGGCCAGACATTCAGAACAAGGGCCCGAGCTCTCCTCCAGTGTGGGCATCTTCTTCTGGTCTATGCCTTGGGCTCTAACTCAGTCCTTTCATCTGTCCTCCTTAAAGACTTTCTAGCACTGTTCTCCAAGGATGACCTCTCTGTTGGAAAGGGTCAAATCGATGTCTGTCTAATGGCTAATAAGGTGCACTGTATTTCCAGGCACCCAATCACTCTTTTGTGTATTTTTCAGCAGTCATGAATGGCGCTCACCCAAAGTTACCACCAGGAAAATGAGAGCCAGACAAGGTACAGCTAACAATAATAATGCTTCAGACAGTTAAACTGTGAAGCAGAGCAAAACAGTTTGTTATGCAGTGTGCAGCCATTTTTGTACTTTGAGAGGAACATATTCATTTTCTATCCTTATCTCATGGCATAATGCCTGGCCCATGGAAAACATGCAATAGATGTCTAGGCCTAAACATTTAATGATGAGACACTGACACAAACTTATGGGGATAATATTTTTGGACCTTTCTCTGGTCCCTTCATATTATCACACATTGGGAAAAAAAAAAAACTCTGCCTACTATAAACTGCCTGTGCCCATGACAGTAGGACTTAAACAGAATTGTGATTTTACTTTTTTATTTTTTGGTGAGACAGTCTCCCTCTGCCACCCAGGCTGGAGTGCAATGGTGCAATCTTGGCTCACTGCAACCTCCACCTCCCAGGTTCAAGAGATTCTCATGCCTCAGTATCCCAAATAGCTGAGACTACAGGCACCTGCCACCACACCCAGCTAATTTTTTGTATTTTTGGTAGAGACGGGGTTTCACCATGTTAGCCAGAATGGTCTCGATCTCCTGACCTCGTGATCCACCCGCCTTGGCCTCCCAAAGTCCTGGAATTACAGACATGAGCCACCGGTGATTTTACTCTTTTTCCTTCTTACTGTGGCTTCTGTGGTGGAGAAGACAGAATGACTTGTTAGACAATAAGGTAATAAAATGAAGACGGAAATAAGTTCTTGAATCTTACTTCAGAAAAGTCACAGGGGTGTGGGAGGTCCCACTTGTTCCTAGCAGGGAATAGGCCTAATTTGTTTGGCTTGACTAATAAATATGACTCAGGCCTGCACACTGGCAAGTGTTTATTTCCTTACAAATGTGTTATGCTTTTGTTTGATGTTTTCTCCCGGAGGCTTTCATTTGTTCCCAAAGCATCTCTTAAACTGCACAAACACTTCTCTTGAGCTATGTCTTTATGAATCAATCAATCAATTCTTGTATTGACAGGTTTAAAAACTGTTTTACAGGAAACAGGCCAAAACACTACCAGTTGCCTGGATGATTTGACTATAAAATGATCTGTCATCCAGTTCACCACATCTTTCTTCACGTTGCTTGAGAGATTCTTTCTCTCAAGGAAAAGAAAAATGTATCAGCAAGAGTCTCTTTCCTCCT
This sequence comes from Cacajao melanocephalus, assembly GCA_963573385.1. NCBI lineage: Eukaryota > Metazoa > Chordata > Mammalia > Primates > Pitheciidae > Cacajao > Cacajao melanocephalus. Next base: position 8,797 of record CAUYLG010049134.1, read on the forward strand.
TAGAGTTGGAATTCAAGAACATTAGGTACATCAGGAAATAGCCCAGTGCAACCAAAGAGGAAAATCACCCAAGGGATGTGACCTTCATCGCTGTGACTTCATGCCTGTAAACCGAGGAATAGCCAGTTGATCCGGCACAGCGGGCGTGTATCTGTTGGAGTTGCCAAGGAACAATGGCCTTCACTGTGCAGGCTGCCATGTGGGAAACAGGCTTGTTTTTGTTTTCCTTTATGTCATTTTAGGGTATAAAACATGGTTGCTCCTTTTCTTATTTAAATGACACAGAGTCAGTAGAGAACTCCAGCTTCCTGATCCCAAATATCAGGCCAGTTATTCTAGAAACTCCAAAATCCATTGACATTTTAAAACACTATCATTGTGATGGTAGCTTTTTACTCCACCATCAGAGCAAGAGGAGCAGGTTTTCTTGTGGAAGAGGAGGCAGCTTTTGGGAAGTTCCCAGAGAGTCATTTGACATTTCTGCCTGGGATGAGGAGGAGGGATGAGATAAGGGAAGGGCGAATGGCATGAAGCACCTTCACAAGGACCGTATATGCACCCTAGGCGTGTGCAAATCCAGTGTGAATGCAAAGGCTTTGCAAACATGTCTGCACCAAACAGAAGCACATATGTAGTAAAATTTCCCATCTTCACCTTACCATTATGAGTAGAATTTCCTCATGATGTAACATCACAGAACTTTTGAGGTTAAGAAAATGATTCTCATTACATTTAACTTGCATGTGTTCAATTGCTAAAGCTAGCCAGACATGGAGAAAACTGCTACCTCTCATAAATTCTGACTTACATCCCTGTTCTATCAAGGCAATAAATATACTCATCCTTATCAGATGATATGACTCAAATTTTGGCCTGTTTTTGAAATTGTGAGAGTTTACAAATAACAATAGAAGATTAATTTGATTAAGGACCTAAGTGTAGAGGGGATATTTTGTTAGCCAATTAATTTCTAAGGGTTTCTAGCCATTACCTTGTAATCTTGTTGCTATGTAGTAGTCACAATTTTAATTTAAAAAAGACACTCGGAGACATAATTGGCAGTTAAAGTATTTACATGTTTCCTGGATTTTATGTAACATATGAAAGTTACATATGAAAGGCATATACTTTTTCAAATTCAAGTCCAATTATTTATGCTTACAGATACAAGAGTTTCCTGGCTCTTGAAGACAAATGGAAAGGTAACAAGTTATCATGGTCTAATAAAATGAAGCTACACACCTCAACATGAAAGTAATTGTATTGGCATTAAATCTCTAATAAAATACATTTCCTATTTATGGTCATAGCACTCTAACCACAGACAGATATAGCATCTAGCTCCATCCTTCCTTGCATGGGAGGTCACAAAATAAGCAGGATTCCCTATTAAAATTGCAGCTAGCCCAGGTAAAGTGCTCAGAAAACTAAACTATTAAATTTGATTACCAAATTGTCTCTCTCAAAGATGTAGACAGAATGCCCATGTCGTGCAAAACAGGATTAAATGCTGTGGCAAAGGCAGGGAGGACTCAACAAATAGTCCATGTGCTCCTCTCATATTTCTCAGCCTCCTTTGAAGTTAAGGGTGTGTGCTGCTATCCATATTCTTAACTATTCACAGTCTCTCTCCCTTCTGTGGCCGGAAATGTAGGACTACAAGGAGGCAAATTGCAGGATGGGACAAGTTTTGGGTCCCTGAGTCACTTTTTGGAGGAGAAGTATACAAAAAAGCTGCCTAGCCTCTATTGGGTTATGAGATGAGCAATAGACAGACTATGCTATGTTAAGACATTGAGATTAAGGGTTTGCAATTGTAATCGACTTTGCCACTTGATTTTAGAAAACCAATCCCAACATTCTTTCTAAAATAATACATTTTTCTCTGAATGCTGGTGATACATCAGTTTGATATATTAGAGATTTTACATGGTTAGCTGTATTGCTACATATCAATCTTGTGAACACGTTAATAATAAAACTTAAGACATTAAACTATTAGGTTTAGAAATTTTAGTGGGTTACATTAATATGTGTAGTAAGTCTGCTAGGCTGGCTTTTACTAATGCTCTTTATTGAACACCAAAGTTTAATTATAATCCCTGTCATAAAGTTACATGGTTTGACCGTGGATAAAATTTTTAACTGGAAATCTTTGGTTTGGTAGTAAAAGATGGGAAAGCTGTGTAACTATAAGAAGGGCAATTTCTTGAAACACACTTAAGATATTGCCAAGGAGAATATAGCAGAATCACCCCACAGATAGAACTAGTAACCATGAAGAACAGTGGTCAAGAAAATTCTTCCTATGTAAATGGTATCAGGGCTAAATAATGAAATATTCCTCACTCTAAAATAAAAAGCCTTAAGAATATCTGACCCAAGGAATTTCACAATTGCTGGGAACCAGTGATTGAAGAAAGTCCCCCATTTTTTTCTGAATGAGAGTGTTTAGTTAGTCTTCCCATAGTATGCAATTATGTGAGTGTGCTGAAGGAGGGACAGATAACTTCACAGGTTTCCTAATCTAAAAGGAGCCATATATACAATTTATGGATAGACCATTCTGCAGAGACCTACAGATCCTCAGCCTCAGACTGTTAGGACTTTAATTTTCTCCATTGGGAGACGTTAAGTGTTTCAGGTGATCAGGATGGCAGACTGTAACAGAGACGATTAGTGCTCAGTAAGTACATCTCAGCTTCCTTTGCAGTTGAATTAAGATCATGTGACTAATTCTGGTCAATAGATTGCTGGTGGAAGTGAAGTGTGTCACTTTGGCTGGCAGCAGTTAAGATTGGGGGATCTTCTGTGGTTGTTAGTGAAGGACCATAAAATGATGGATATGCAAGATGGAAGCCCCTGTGCAAGTAGGGAACCTATTCAATATCATTGTCTGCCCTACATGGAACTGTGACATGACTAAGAAATAAACTTTTTTTAATCTACTGAGATTTTAAAGTATGACCCTGAGGAACTGGTTTTAATTATTTGACTAAAAAGTAAAATATTGTAATTACTACTGATCCTACAATCTCCTAAAATAGTCATTTTAAGAGGAACCCTCATAGAATTCAGCATTTATATTCTGTTTTATTTTTTGTGCCAGGTGTTAGGGCACATACAAGGGAATTTGGGGCACATTCTTTTCTCTCCTCTCCAAAATTTCACAGTCCAGTTCTCTCACTTGCCTTCCTACAAGACAACAAATGACTACACTGCTGTTCAACCTTTTTCAGGTTGTACCCACTAGCCTCTGGGTAAGCTTTTGGATGAGTAAGGAAGTATCATGCACTCCACCTGTTTTGAATAAGGATAGAATCTTGGAGAGATCATTGATGAGTTTAGCTTAGCTGAACAAAAAAGACTAAACACTCAATGCTTTACATTTTTCTTTCTTCAACAGAGATTTCTTTCTCCCCTACAACTTTACATCTAGCACTTGAAACTTTTATTATAACCGAAAGAGAAAAAGAAAAAAGTTCTATGTTTGAGTATAGCCTATTTCCTCAGAGGCAAATGTAGTCCAAAACAGCAACTAAAAATTTATTTTATCTTTTGACCCATACACACACCATTTCTCCCTTTTTTCCCTCCATCTTCATTTTCTCTCTGACATTTACTCAAAAAATTATGACATCTGTAGAACTTACCTTCTCAATCGTTCTCAAATACTCTTGCCTTTGCTCTTCTTTCTATATGACCCAAGACACTACCATCTCTTACCTCTATAGCTATAGTTGTTTGCTAACTCAGCATTCTTTTTTTGTTATTGCTTTCCTAAAATCTGATCTCTATATTGAAGATAAGGGATTCTTTCTAAAATAAAGGCGATCATGACACTATTTGCTTAAAATCATCTATTGTTTTAGGAATTATGCACAAACTCATTAATGTGGCTTATAAAATTTTTTACTTTATCATCTTCACTTCTCATAACATCAACCCTTCCTCCCTAACCCATACCAATCCTATAACTGCCTACTTTTTATAATCCAAGCATGATAAACTTTTTCTTTAACAAATTTAGTTTATATATCACTACCTGTATCCTAATCACCCCATCTCATGTCTAGGTTAGAGGTCCTCATGTATTTGATAGCAGCTTGTTTGCTTTCTCTCTCAAAACACTTTCATACCATATTGTGATTATCCCTACATATCCATATTTCTCATTAAACTATAAATTCCACAAAGGCCAATACAATGTCTTTACAATTCACCATTACACACCTATTTACCACTTCTTAAAGTATAACTCTCATGCATTTTCTGTCTCTTTTTCTTTAACTTATTAAAGATACTGTCTATATATTCATATGGAAGATGAGGGGTTTAGTTTTAAACATCTTGAGGGTAGTTACCTATGGAACATCAAGTGAAGATGTACACTAAATAACGGTAGAGGTTTCTGGACCTTAGGAGAGAAATTTTAGGTGCAGATATAGAGATCCAGAGGGAAGCAGCACAGAAATGCTAGGTGAATCTACTAATATACATGAAATCATCTAGAAAGAGTGGGTGAATGAAGAACAGAAGACGTTTGGGGATGAAATACCAGCATGCATGAAATAGGAATAATATTGATGGAATTCATAGAGATAGCGTTCAGACAAGGAGAAGGAAAGCTATGAGAGTGGGGAATGAAGAAAACAAACAAAAAATAAATTCTCAAAAGGTGGGGTATTCAATTGCTGCATAGAGGTCAAGCGAGATAAGAACTGAAATGATTCTTATCCATTGGTTTTTAGCAGTGAAGACGTCACTGATGACCTTTTCCAGGGTGGCTTCAGTAAAGTGGTGGGTGTGGGAGCCAGTTTCATAGGTTAAGAGATGAATCCATCATAAAGAAGTTAAAAAGGGCTCCAAAAATTTTACAGTTACGAAGAGTAGAGCAGCTAATTCTCATACATCCTTCAGGACTCAGCCAGACTTTACCTTCTTCCAAGAGCCTTTTCAGAGCCCAGCAACACATTGTTACACTATACTCTAATAGAAACCATCACGCTCTGGTTTCTATTACACAGCCCTCATATTTGATCTATGCATACCTTCATTTTATCATTGATTATACATTATAACCAATTGATTGTCTTTTTTACTAAATCACTGGTTCTGAACCTACTTTGGGTTGTTGATTTTCTTTAAAATTTGTTGTAATCTAAAAATTCCTCTTTGCTGAAAAGTTTATTCATGCATTTACAAATTTTTGCATAAAATTTCAGCAAGTTAAAAGGAACCCTAAAAGCTCATTCAGAGTACCCAAGCTAGAAAGCCCTGCATAAGGTGTTAAACTTTTTGATAATATAGAGATTATATATTAATTATCTTGTGTTCTGTGCCTGTCACAGTGCTAATTGCATAATGGTACTCAATAAATGCTTGATAAATGGACGAATGAATAAATGAACTGTAGAGTAGAAATATGCACCAAGGATATTGAAAGCATCAAAGTAGGAACATCTAACACTGCCTTGGAGAAACAGGATTCCTTCAATGCAGAGGTTTGAAGGAGGACATTGCCAAGATGATAAAGATACTTGTCAAAGAAAGAACATCAGAGGAAAAGGCCCACCAGACTGTTCAAAGAACAGATAATTTAATCCAAATGGAATACAGTGAGGCTTTAGGAAGTATTGAAACACAAAGTAAGTAGCCATTCTCCTACATTTTCACGTGGGCCTAAATAGAGCATTTTTAATTTAAAAATTTTTTTAAATATTACAAACTCCATTGAAATTATATTCTGGAAAAGTTCAGCCTTTACTTCCTATGTATCGGCCCTGAAAACACATCAAAATCCTTTGTGTTTTATTTAGCTTACCATTTTAAGTAAAATTTTTTTAAAGATTTAATTAAAAAAATTAAATTATAAAGTAGACCAATAAAGTAAACTTCTTACTACTAATTAAATGTGTTACTTTCTGCATTTTTTTTTTGTTACACACTACTGTATTCCAAAACACTACCAGCAGTACCAAAATCTATCTAAAGAAGTAGTCCAATAATTATGGAAATTTGATATAGAGAATCCAAAGTTCTAGATCAGACCTAACAAATCAAGAAGTAAAAATTGCAACTTTTATTTTTTAACTCTGGTAAGTAGAAGTAACAGAATAGGAATGTCTATTCAGTAATATTCATGTTCATACATGTGAATACCATGACCAAAGTATTGACCTATCTTTGGGACTTTAAAATCTGTGAATAATATTGGGCTAAAGGGGCTCTTCAGTTGAAAGGGTTTGCAATATAATTTTTTGGAATTCTTACCAAGACAAAATTATCAATGATTCTCAGGAGTCCTTGTAACTTATTTCTCAAAGGGGTAGATTTGAAAGGAGAATATGGTTAAGGTTAATATGTACCTTTCCAGAAGGTTTTCAGAGATTCCAAAGTCTATTCAGAATTCCCAGAGTTAAAATGTCATTTGATATTTATTAGGCTAAGTCAAAATAATAATAATCTCCTTTAGTTATTTACAGTGTTTCTGGAATTTCTCTTTTATACATCCATTCCTCACTGTTGTCCTAAAGGGTAGTTATCACACTCATTTTGTAGATGTACAGTTGCAGAGACGGCCTTCATATCCTGCTAAATATAACACAGCTCATAAAAGCCAAAATGGCATCTTATGGATTTGTGTGATAAACTCAATTTCATTCCCAGCACTCTGGAAGGAATTTACCTTCTGCTACTGGTAACACCATCAATTTGGTATCTGAGGTGAATTAAATGACTGAAATTGGTGACCACAGAGTGATTATGTAGCTCATCATAAGACTCCAAAATACATTGCTTAATATTTTATAGATACAGTGAATGTATACTGACAGCATACTCTAAGTCGTAGGATGGATTGAAATAAGGCTCTCAGGTTTCCTAAGTATGAAATATATGAAATATTATATCTCTGAAATTTCCTTAGAAACTCTTGCATAATTTCCACACTCAGTGTAGGTTGTAGGCAGAAGTATTAGCTACAATTTTTTGGCTTGATTTGCTCAGTTCAGTTGGTCAGAACACAGTTCAGGGGAGGGCAAGGAAGTGGGTAGAAACTATGTGGGCCAGTTTATTTACTTGAATCTTGCACAATTATATCAACAACGTCCATAAGAATGATTATGTCCTTCTAAAATACAGTTAATGTTTTGAGGAAAATCAAGGCTAACACATTACCACAATTAGGAAATCAACATAAAGTTCATATCCCTTTTATGGTGGAATCATCTCAGTAGCATCATTCTCTCTAAAAAGAAAAAAGAGAGAGAGAGAGACTTCATTACTCTCATTAACCAAAAGGTCATTATCAACACTCGATTAATCATCAGTACATAGAGTAGCTTATCTGGGACAAATATTTAAATGATTAATGATGAGGTTTGAGTGACTATAGATGACCTATAAATGGAGTAGTGCTTTAAACTTTTCCTGAACTAATGTAGTTTTGAAATTTTCCATTTCCATAGCTGCCTCAGCACCAGAAAATATCCATTAAACAAAAATATTTAAGTGAGTCAGAAGAGGTTTATTTTCCTCTCTGCTATGTTCTCATCGGAGCTAAATAACCAAGACAAAGACTTGTACATCATAACTCCTTTCATAGTTTATTTCATGGAATTTCATAACAGATATTCTAATGAAATTTTGTACATAAAACACCATGGTTGTGATATTTGGTTCAGTCTACCTTAAAATAGACTCAAAAGATCTGCCTATGAACATTAATTGAATCCATCAAAAAATGCTAAATCTTATGTTTTAAAGTGTTATTATTAATGTATTGACCATATTAACTCATAATATAATATGGCACAGCCATTCAAAATTTCCAAATTACAAATTGAATAATGTCTCCAGGACCACAAGCCAAACTGAATATTTTAGAAGAAGTGCTAGTTTGAATAGTGTTCACCACTAGGGTTTAGAAGGTCTGATATGGATTATTTACATACTCTTCACTTTCTTTTGAAAGCAACAGTGGGCAGAAACCAAGGTCATATGCACAGGACACCAGAAATATTAACAGGAGATATGCAACGTTAATTCATTCATCATGTCTTCCAAGCAGTATGCATTAATATAGACAGGTTCCAGAGAATGGCTTCATCACAAAGGCATATTTTCACTCTTTATTTACTACATTATATTTAAGAGTTTGGGAAACTTAATTTTTGATTGGCATAGTGTCTATGACTACAAATGGCATGATCTCCTAGAGATGATGCAGTGGGATATTGATGTTAAATCTAAGGAGTGCTTGTTTTGGCAGAGAATTATAGCAATATGTAGGAAAGGCCAAAGGTGATTCTGGCTATTATTTTTCATGAATAACAGGAATTCTCTTTGCAAACTTATAATAATAGAATTAGATAAGAGTACTGTCATAAGAAATGTGTAAAGATAATGTTTCTTATTCTCAAACATGGTCATGGTCATGAGCTTTTTCTTCTCTCTGTTGCTTAGATACAAAAAAATACAAATTGTTCACTTTTTAAAGTGTCATGGATAGAGCAATTGGTGGAAAGCAATAGAGCAGATGATAAAACAAGAGTCTAAATCTGATATATCCCTCCGGTAAAGATAAGCAATGTGTTCTGCGGTGCGCAGAAGAGTTCAAGTCTTCAGTTCACCTTTACCTGAATTATCTCGTTAAGTAAGGACTAGCAACTGGAGAGATAAGGTCTTATTCCAGAAAGATACATAAGGATACAGGGCCTTGATCAATACAATAGCATAGCTGCTGGTGTCATGAGTTTGCTTTTGTGCTTTACAGTACTTCCCTGTTTATATAAATCTCTAAAGATCTTACTTTGTGAATTTTCATTTATCCATCCAGATTCTAAACTCATGAATTTTCTCTTTATGTTTAACTTTGATCAAATAAAATTCACTGGACAAGATACTATTTGATTTTCTCCATTTATTTGTATTATGTATTTATAATTATAGTATTAACTGAAGTATTTTTCTAGTCTAAGAATATTCACCCATAATTTCATGGTAGCAACTAACAAATGATTTTTTATATTTCATTCCAATCATCGTCCACCTATGGTAACTACGTATGTAAAATTTAGTAAATATAATTTTTTATTTAAAAAGTCTTTCACAAATTGCAACTATGTTTTCGTAGTGTACAATAGTTTACTAATATTTCACTATGTAAAAGCTACCATAATTTTATAGTGTCTGGTAGACATAGGCCTAACACAAATATATTGGAAGAAAAAAGACCTGTGGCTTATGCCTCCTGGATGCTTAGTTGTGCTGAAACAAAATATTGTTATTGTCAAAGGTCCTATTTGCACACTATTTGGGGTGACTTGGGAGTTGGTAGGTGAGGATATGGGTACCACATATCCACATCCAGTTCTACAAAAGTTCCTTCCAATTGCTTTCACAGGGGTAGATGTTATAGGTAAGTTCAGTAACAACACCATGGCGTGGTATATACTATCGTTAGACTCTACACAGTCATTCATGAAACAACCATGAAAAGCTCCAATCTGGGCAGGACTACACTCAGGGAATACACACAACCGTGGATCATCATAAGACCTCAGCCACTCCTCTATCAGGCAAAGCAACCCAGCAAGTTTAAGGGGCTACTGTACACTAATGATTGAAAATTATTTAAAATTTGATAGAAATCTGAGGATTTAATAATTATGATGGTTAAAATACATGAGGATTGGAAATGGGGGGTTAGAAGTACCTGGTAATATTAAAAGCCCTAGAAGATATTCAGGAGTCATAGCTGGCTACCTTGAAAATAGTACAATTAGAGAAAAAGGGGGAATTCCACATTATTTTTTTAACCATGCCTAACAATGTGTATTATGCTATTCTTGTATTACTAAAAAGATATATCTAAGACTGGGTAATGTATAAGAGAAGGAGCTTAATTGCCTCATTGTTCTGCAGACAGTATAGGAAGCATAGCACCGTCATCTGCTTCTGGGGAGCAGGAAGCTTCCAATCATGGCAGAAGGTGAAGCAGGAGCAGGCATCTTATATGGCAAGAGCAGGAACAAGAGAGAGTGCAGGGGAGGTGCCACACACTTTAAATGACCAGATCTCACATAAACCCATTATTTCAAGGACAGCTCCAAAAGGGTGACTCTAAAACATTCATGAGAAATCCACCGCCATGATCCAATCTCCTCCCACCAGGCCCTACCTCCAACACTAGGGATTATAGTTCAGTGTGAGATTTGGTGTGACAAATATCCAAACTATATCACCATATATTCAGAAGCACAAAAAGATCCTTGAGCTGGGCTGCTAATCATTTGAGATGAATTTTACCACCGTATGAATTTGAAGGGGACACAAACATTCAGACCACAGCAATCCTTTAGAGGTTCTTCGGAAGTTCGGGGCATTTTATAGTATGTATAATGTTAATTGTGACTGGAGTTTCTATACTCAGTGGCCACTTTGGGAAAGCAAACATAGCATAGGACCCAATCTGTCTGTAATCCAGCAGGGACCTTGGCATAAGGGTTTTAGAGATACTACAGAATTTCTGGAATTTTTATCTCAAATTCATCTCCTCGAGAGGTGATTAGGTCATAAGGGTAGAGTGCTTATAATGGGATTAGTGCCATTTTAAAACAAACTCCAGACAGGTAGCTGGACCCTTTTACCATGTGACGTTAGAGTGAGAAGACAGCTAACTATCAGGAAGAGAGCACTCACCAGACACCAAATCTCTCAATGCTTTGATCTTAGATTTTCCAGCCTGCGGAATAGTGAGAAATACATTTCTGTTGTTTATAAGCCACCCAGTTTATGGAAGTATGTTATAGCACCCTGGATAAACTAAGCTAAAGGCTGAGACAAAAACTGATTTACCAAAAGCTACTCATCCTCGGGCCCATCACTATACTAAGAATAATTTATTGAATATCATAAACTTTGGCATTGTCTAATCCATCACTACTGGCTTAGGGACACTAAGGCAATAAATATGTTTTTGTTATATAGAGAAATAGCCTAACTTAAGTCACTGGGAACCAGATTTGCAGACAGTGTAGTTAAATACGTATTCTTCACCACCCAATCACAGGAAAAATGTTAGCTACACCAGTTCTGAGAATTTCTGGGTCTTGTAGCACAGGGTCCTCAGGCAGGGGTTCTGATAAAACATTATACAAGCTACAGAACACGGTGACCACACACACTTGACCTATTTAGTATCTGAATAGTGGCAGCAATGAGAAAGAAAAATTTAGGAATCAGTTAAGAAAAAGTTAAGAATACGCTAATAACTAGCACAAGGTGGAAAGGATTTGGAATGGTTTCCTTGCCAAAATAGTCCTATTAAGAGCTGGCAGTGGCTCTGGGCACTGAGGACTGGCATAGGACTATTGAGAGAGGGAATGATGTAGTGCAGGAATTCTACCCAAATGAATGTGACTCTGAATTGGGTGAAGGGTCTGTTTATGTAAAATACTAAAATTGGAGATTAGATGCTAGGATATGCAAATCAGAATTTGGAGTTAGAGATGATTGTCTGAATGCAAGCTTTTCAGACATCTTCTGGCTAATTTTGCTTGTTCCATAACGTTTATGTAACTATTTACCAAGGAATCTTGATCCCTATCTTCAATTTAGCAGCTGAGACCTGATGTTCCAAAGGCACTGAGCATGGGCTGTGTGTGTATGCCTAGCATATTCGAGAGCATGAGGCTGCAGGACCTGCCTTGAGATGGTAGCAGCCCCAGTTAAAGATAGAAGACTCATTCCTCACTCAAACTGGGTAAAAAGGAAAGGACAGTGACTCCAGAAGGAAGTAAAAGGTGTGTGGACAGGTGACCTCCTCATTATGTGCAACAATGACATACTAACATGGTTTGTCTGGCTGGGCACGGTGGCTCACACCTGTAATCCCAGCACTTTGGGAGTCCAAGGTGGGGAAATCACAAGGCCAGGAATTCGAGATCAGCCTGGCCAACACGTTGAAACTCTGTCTCTGCTAAAAATACAAAAGAACAAAATAGCTGGGCATGATGGTGTGTGCCTGTAATGCCAGCTTCTTGTGAGGCTGAGGCAGGAGAATCGTTTGAACAGGGGAGGTGGAGGTTGCAGTGAGGCAAGATCACACCACTGCACTGCAGCCAGGGCAACAGTGCGAGACCCTGTCTCAAAATAAATAAATAATAATAATAATAATTTGTCCCTGCAGTTTGAAGCCATTCACCAGGGAATGGCCGACTATAAGCAGCTTGACCTTGTTTGCTGAAAAGGCTTTTGAGTATGCAGTTTGAGGGCTGTGGTTTTAGATTTGCTGGGCCTGAAGAGATGGCCATACGAATGTTCTTTAAGTCATGAATAGTGAAGATTTCCACTATATTAGCAATGCTAACATTGCTAATGTTACCAAGTCTGAATTCTGGTTTAATTGTTTGGAGCTATAAGTTCTCTGGAACTATAATTTTTAATTTTAATTTGTCTGTAAGAATTCAACAAAGGAGGAGCATTATGTACACAGTTTTTGAACATTTAAATGTTATTGACACTATTAATCGAATATTTTAATTCTTTTTAATTTGTAGAATGATTAATGAGCCATACTGGACAATGTGGATTGCCATAATTTGGAATAAAAATTAGAATAGAGGGTAAAGATATTGCCCTAGGCAGAGTACAACTCTGAAGTTAATTAGTGAATGCTCTGACCTGAGCATATTTCAACACTGAGTACTAGAGATTTGGAAAGGATACACAAAAGACCATTGGTTGGTACTGAGAGAGGGACCCCATGAAGATGAAAAGTAGACTTCCCCAATAGACTACTCTCCTCTTCCTCCAAGTAGATAACCCTGTCTTGAGCATGTTAGAGGTTTATTCCACATTTTTCTAGTTTTCAAAAGAAGGGATTTTCCTAAACACAGCTGTCCAGTCATCTCACCCTTTATTTCTCCCTAAAAAGGTAAGCTGAGCTACTTGGTTGGTGAAAGGCAGCTCTAATACCAGACCATGTCATTGAATCTCATTCAGCTTTACCAGTTTAGTTGTTAGTTTTTCTTGTGGTAACGAACAATGCCAATATATCAGTGACTACTAACCACAAATATTTATTTCTTGCTAATGTTACATCAGAGCTACAGGCTGGCCATACCTTTGCTTTACTGATGAGGCCAGACATTTTCATATGTTTATTAGTTACTTGAGTACCCTTTCTATTACATTGCTTATTCATACATTTTGCTATTAATATTTTTGCTTATTAATATTTTTGTGTTCTTTATATATCAATCTTTTGTTGATTAAATATATTGCAAATAACTTCTCTCAGACTAATGCTTTATTTTTTCCTTTCTTTTAAAGTGATATCTTTTGAAACACAAAAGCTTTTCTGTTATGTAGTATAATTAATAATTCTGTTTATGTTTTCTTTTTAATATCATTTAAAGAAATTCTTATCCTGAAGTTATAAACATATTCTACATTTTTTCTAAAACTTCAAAGTTGTGTTTTTAACATATAGATTTTAATCACCTAGAATTTTTATTTTAGAGTTAGACTTTAACTTTGTTTTTTCCCTTAGGAAAAACCAATTATTCATGATTGGTTATTCCATCATGGATGGTTTACTATTCCTTTCAGGTATTCTATGGTACCTCTAATAAAAGAAGTTTTCACATATCAGTGTTCATTCAGTTGAGTTCTTTATTCTGTTCCATTAGCCTGTTTTTTCTCCCTCTAACCAAGTACACGTAGCTTTAAACAGTATAGCTTCATAATGTCTTCAAATCTGATAGGATATGTACCATAACTTGTCTTCCTTTTCTAAACCTTTCTGGCTTGTTCTTATATCTTCAGTTTTCCAAACTTATTTTAGTATCAGTATGCTAATTTCTATATAAATTTTATTGATGTAGTCATTGAAATTTCATTGACTGTACAGATTAATTTGAGGAAATTGACATCTTTGCGATGTTGAGTTTTCCCAGCCATTTTAGTTCATCTCGCCATTTTGTAGCTCTTCATTTTCTAAAGTTTTCTTTAAATAATTATAACCCAATAATTATAACATTTTAAAATTATACTTGAAAATTTTAATAATTTTCTCCATAAAGTTTTTATGAAATATATCATTTATAATGTTTGTTCCTTTTTTTTGTTTTTCTGAGATGGAGTCTCACTCTGTCTCCCAGGCTGGAGTGCATTGCTGTAATCTCAGCTCACTGCAACCTCTGCCTCCCAGGTTCAAGCGATTCTCCTGAGTAGCGAGGATTACAGGTGTGCACCACCATGCCTGGCTAATTTTTGTATTTTTAATAGAGATGGGGTTTCACCATTTTGGTCAGGCTGGTCTTGAACTCCTGACCTTGTGGTCCATCCACCTAAGCGTCCCAAAGTGATGGGATTACAGCAGTCAGGCACTGTGCCTGGCCCATATAATGTTTGTTCTTGAATTCCTTGTATTTTTGTCAATATTGAAAATGCTACTTTTTAAACAAAACACATTTTCCCTCTATTGATAGATTACAAGATACAATCAACTTTTGGATATTGATTTCATGTCCAGCAATTCTCATTAATTCTATTGATTCATCTCTAGATTAGTTTAGCTATGTAAATACAGTTTTATTTCTTCCTTTCAAACCTTATAGATTTTATTTTTATTTCTTGACTTACTGTCCTTACTGTTCTAGTTATCATTTCAACGTTATTTGATAGATTTTAATAGATATACTTTATCAAGTAAAAGAACTTCTATTTCCAGAGGATTTCTCTCTTCTAGTTGGCGAAGTTATTATCACTGAAGTTGCTGAAATTTAATGCTTTTTTGTATTTTTTAAATAACACAATTTTAAACTTTGATCTGTTAAAGGAATAAATTCATCTATTCAATGAATGCTTTTTTTTTCTTGTCTTTTTAGACAGGGTCTCACTTTGTCAACCAGGCTGGAGTGCAGTGGCACAATCAAGACCCACTGCAGCTGCAACCTCCTGGGCTCAAGCAATCCTTCCATATCAGCCTTGCAAGTAACTAGGGCCACAGGCACGTGCCACCGTGCCCAGCTAACAACAAACACCTTTCAATATAAACTGCACTTGCATTTTTAGTGTAAACTCGATTTCATTGTAATTTGTAATACTTTATAGTTTTTACTGCTAATATTCTTTTTGGGATTTTAGCTACTACGTTCATGACTAAGCTTAATCTGGAAACCTCTTTCCTCATAGTGTCAATTTACAGTTTTGGCATAACAATTATACCAGTACAATTATTTAGGAAACTTTGCCTCTTTTACTTCATCAGAATTATTCTATTTAACTTTTTACACCATAAAGTTAGCTTCTTAATTTTTAGCCAATGGTATTTCAGTTATCAGTTCCAGTTGGTTCTATGCATATTCTAATTTCTATTAACATTTATTCTTTGATTTGTGAGTTATTTAGAAGAGTGTTTTTAAATTCCCCAATACATATGACTTTATTAGTTGCTTTATTTATGATCATTTTACTTACAATTTGGCTAGAAAATGTATTTTATATGATTATGATTCTTTAATATTTATTATAACTGGTTTTGTAACTAGTAACACGTTTAACTTTCAAAAAAAGAAAAATCATTTCTGGATTTAGAGTTCTCTATATTTTCATTAGATTGGGCTTCTTAATTACATTGCTTAAATGTATTGTAATTCTACAGACATTTTGGGACTAATAACCTGTACATTACTAAAAGAGGTACATTAAAAATTGCCTACCATAATGCACATACAGTGCTGGTGGGAATGCAAATTAGTTTGGCTACTGTGGAAAGAAGTTTATAGATTTCTCAAAGAACTTAAAACAGAAATACCAATTAACTCAGCAATGAACACATGTTCATTGTAGCACTATCTACAATGACATGGAATCAACCTAGGTGCCCATCAGTGATGCACTTGATAAAGAAAATGTGGCACATATACACTGTGGAATACTACACAGCCATAAAAAAAGATAAAATCATGTCCTTTGCAGTAACATTCATGCAGCTGGAGGCCATTATCCCAAGCAAATTAATGCAGCAACAGAAAACCAAGTACCTCATCTTCTCAGCAATAAATTGGAATTAAACAATGGATACTCATGGGCACAAAGACGGCAACAATAGGTACGGAGGATTAGTAGAGGGAAGAGGGAGAGAGACGTTGAGGTTGAAAAACTATTAGATACTATGCTCAGTAACTAGGTAATGAGTTCATTCATACCCCAAACCTCAGCGTCACACAATACACCCAGGTGACAAACCTGTACATGTGTCCTCTGAATCTACAATAAAAGTTGAAAAATAAAAGTTTCCTGGAACACCTTCATATTTGTCCATTTCTATTTTTAATTTTTAAGAACATCTGCTTTATGTTTTGAGACTATGCTATTAGGAATGCTCATGTTTGGAATTATATCTTCCTGGTGAACTTCATGTCTGTAATTACATGCTATTCTTTTTCTTTAATTGCTTTGCCTTACCTATTCTGCCTGGTCTTAACATATATAACCGATAGAAACAAATATTAAAAGCAGAGATCTTTTAGTCTCAGTTTTGACACTAAAATATATAAAGGCAAAATTTATAAGTAATAGATGCCACGTTTTTTAAAATGAGGTATAAAACCAACTTGTAGTGTTTGGGTATAACTGGTTTAAACCTCTCTCATACTTCGAGTATATAAGGTCAGAATCTGGGTAATAGATAATTCTTAATAGAGTGTTGGTGTGTTATGAGCCTAACTCCCTGCCCCATAGATAGGGAAAGATATTCCCCTCAGCTTCATATGAAGAGAATGAGCTTTAACATAACAAGAGAGCTTGGTATGCATTTTTGAAAAATGTATGTGACAAAATGGACTAAAGGAATACTTATCAATCTAAGATGAAGGGAAAGAAAGGTGGTTATTTTGGTCACACAGAGGGTGTTAAGGCAAAGGATCCATTGGTGCATACCATAGACATGATGTGGCCTTTGTGCAAGTTTGGGATGGGGCTACTTAGATTCTGCCCCAGAGGACCACCTAGTAAAACAGAATCTTAACTAAAAGAATAGCTAGGTGTAATAATGGATGCTTAGGAGTTCCAAAGTCATAGGTAACCCACTAGAAAGGGTTGTCTTTGCATAGCTCAAGAAAATTGTTCTTCATAGATACCAAGTAACACAGAGCTTCCCCTCAAGGAACCTCAGGAAAAAAACCGCCAGTTTTAAACACATTTCAGGTCCAAATGGTACCAATGTTAGATCATCACAACCATACCAACCAAGTGGACACTTAAAGGAAGAGGACTGTCACTAAGTGAGGAAAGGGAGAAGCCAGCTGACCACACCTGTTTTTACACTGCAGACGGAAATAAACCTATATTAAGTGAGGGAAAATGTTTTAATTTTAGATGTAGTTTGATGGCAAATAAGGCTGAATATGTTACTTGCTGAACTAAGATTATTTTTCTTATTAGAAATGTATATGAGAATTTCTATTATGTGAGAACAGTAAGAAAAGAAAGTCAGTAAATAAAGGAAAGTCATTTACTCTGCCATAGTTTTCATTCCAGAGTCAAAGGAATAGCTATTCTAGATATTTCAGGATATCTAGGTCCCAAATTTCTAGATTTCTTTTTAAGCCAATATGAATGCCAAGATTGTCACATTTATGACTGTACATACCTATTTTTGAACCAAAATTGGTTATTTTCTTTTCTGATTATAGATGTCATTTTACTTAATTTAAACAACTAGTTTATAAGGTAGACTTTGTGAAGTTAGAAATGGATGCTCAGAAGGATTAAGAAACTTATCTAGGCATACAGTAAGTAAATGAATGTACAAGATGTTCAACTGAGTGAGTCAACCTGACTCCAGGACAAGTACACACTATTTTCTATTCCGGGTTTCCATTTTTATAGCAAGATATAAACTTATTTTGATTTAGGTGCCCTAGTAGGTGCTTCCCTAACACCTAGAACTTTACACACTGTATTGTAATTGCTTGTTTTATTATCTGACTGCAGTTAAATTTTAAGGTCTAGAAAAACTAAAATTGCAGCTACTTCCTTCATTACTGTCTTTCTGGTTTGTAGCATAAACAAAAAAGAAGTAATGTTTGTTTTTCTTTTTTATATAATTTATTTGTAAGTGAAAAATCAGAATTGTCTATATTTGTGGTGAATAATACTATTTGAAAATATTTTTACATTATAAAATTGTTAACTTTAATTAGCATATGCATTATCATATATTTATCTGTGTGTTTGTAGTGAAAACAGTTAAAACTACTTTCTTGGCAATTTTCAAATATGTAATACATTGTTATTAACTACAGTCATCATGTTATACAATCAATCTGGAACTTACTTCTCTTGTCTAATTGACATTTTTATATCCATTGACCAACATCTTTCCAAAGTTCTTTCTTTAACCCCTAACCTGTTGTAACCATCACTCTACTTTTCACTTCCACTAGTGCAACATTTTTAGACTTCACATATAAGTGAGATTACATGCTATTTGTCTTTCTGTGCCTGTCTTATTTCACCTAACACAATGTCTTCCAGGTTCATCCACCTTGTTGCAAATGACCAGATTTCCCTTCTTTTTAAAGGCAGAATAGTATTCCATTGTGTATAGATACCACATTTTCTCCCTTCATTCATCCACTGAAGAACCCGTAGATTGATTCCGTATCTTGACTATTGGGAATAATGCTTCAATTCACATGGAAGTGCAGATATTCTTTAGACATACTAATTTCATTTCCGTTGGACTGTAGGATATATATACAGTGGTGTTGCTTGATCATATGATAGGTCTATTTTGAACATAACATGTTTGATTTCACAGGTTCAGAGCTAGGGAGCTAGTTACCTCAGGATGAATTCTACCTTGAATCGTACCCGTGTCTGATTTAGATGATATTTAGATGAAACTTTAAATTTTTGTGTTGATACTGGTGTTAGTTAAAACTGTTGGGGCTACTGGGATAAAATAAATCTCTTTCACACATGAAAATAAAATAAACTTCAGGGACCCAGGGGCAGAATGCTATAGTCTGGATATTTTTGTACCCCCAAAATTCATATGTTGAAATTCTAACCCCCAATGTGATGGTATTAGGAGATGGTATCACTTTGGGAGGTGATTAGATTATGACAGCAGAGTCCTCATGAATAGAATTAGTGCCCTTATAAAAGAGGCCCGAGATAGATTCCTCACCTCCTACATCATGTGAGGACACAGTAAAGAGGCATCATCTATGAACCAATAATTTGGTGCCCTCACCGGACACTGAATTTGCTAGCATCTTAATCCTGGACTTCTTATCCTTGAGAACTGCAGAAATAAATTTCTGTAGTTTATAGATAACCCAGTTTATGGTATTTTGCTATAGCAACCTGAAGGGACTAAGACAATGATGAATAAGATAAAACCCACCACAAGTTTACTGCAATAAAATTATTCACTTGTTTTGGATGTGATGATGGTTGTTTCAGTTAGGTTTTGACTAACTGTACTTAATCTTCAGGTAAAGCCGGGGTGGGGCAGAGGTTTTGGTTAACAGTTCTTCTAACGTTTTAAAAACTCCTATCAGAAAGCATATCATGACAATATTTAGTGTTTTAATAAAATGTAACATTGGGCCTAGAATGAATTTGATCATCTGATGGATCAAAGTTTCATGCTGCTTGGCTTCTGAGTGAAGCTGCTTGCGTGACTTGTGGAGCCAACAGCAACCCCACAGGGATCCAAAGCTGGAGAGAAGTGTTACGGCTAGGACAAGCTTAGAGACTGCAGTCAGCCATTCTTCTCAGCATGAGAAAACAATAGAATAGATTGTGAAGATCTAGTGTGAAAAATAACTGTCTTATTAAGAAGTTTATGTTGATTATCTGTTAAATGATAACATTTCAGATATACTGGGTTAAGTAAACTAGATGATTAAAAGTAACTTCATATTGTTTCTTTTTTTTATCGTGTAGCTACTGGTAAATTTAAAATTATACATGTGCATTTCATTATGTTTCAGCTGGACAGTAGTATTCTAAAAGCATGTTTCAAAGTATATAATGATCATTCTCTGGAAGTCAGCTAATTTCATGTGTGTGTCATTTCATAAGGTGTTTATCAACATTTTTTGGAACTTGTAGTTAATTTCAGTCAGCTTCTCATGAAGGCCATGTAAACAATGTAGCTTGAAAGAGTCTGATGCATTTGCTTGCCTAAACATCCTTATTCCATGTGGGCATGCCATCTTCCCTCTAAACCACAAATGATGAGCAATCCACAAACACTTCACATAGATTACATGGGTTATCAACTAAATGTTCTTCCTGTGGGTGTAAGAGTAACTCTGACTAATGAAAATCTTACAGAAATTTTCCAGTTGCCTCTTACAGTGCCATCAGCTGTAAATTTGTATCAAATGCCAAAATAGATTTTTTGAATTATACAGGAAATGACCATTGATAGATACAGAAATTATAAATACAGAGCATCAAAAATACAACTGTTTGTTTCATTGTTTGCTGGAGGAGAACATAGATATTCATTATTAAAATATAACTTAAATGATTTAACCTTAATTGAACTATATTCCCTCGGAACTTAAGTTTGTGAGAATGGCTAGGTAGGGTGTGGAAAGGTAGGAAAATGGAAATGCTGTAGAGTGACATCAGCAAGATGGTTGACTAGAAGCTCCTAGTGCTCTTTTCCCCTCACACACACACAAAAGCCCCCAAATAACAAATAAACAACTACAGTTTAGCCAAAATAACTAAAGGAGAGCACTGAGGAACAGCAAAGAAGCAGCAGAAATCCTGTAAAAGAAACTTAATGTGGCCATGTAGAGCAGAGGAGGAAACATCTTGCCTTTGTCACCCCATCCCACTAGTTGGGATCAGCTTGGAATCAGTAGGGGCTTTTCCCTGTGGGGAAAATAAAAGCAAGCAGACCCCAGTAGCCCCCATCACCACTGCACCGGGAGTCTTTGTTACTAAAGACTTCTGAAGTCCTCACAGTTTCTAAGGCCAGCTGAGGGAGCTCACAGAGTCCATAGACTTCTTCTTCCAGAGAAGGAGCTGACACTGTACCCATCCCCCATGGCCTGTGCTGCTACTGCTCTGTGCTATCTTCTAGCAAAAGCCACTGCAAGAGTGTGTTCTGCTCTGGGGTCAAGTGGCCTTTGCATCCTTCCACTGCACCATGCCTGAGCAGTAGCATGTCATCCCCAAGCAGAGCTGCTATGTCCTACTCACTAGTGCCATGCTACCACAGAGCCACACCATCCCTCCATCGCAGTTGCTGGTACGTCTTTCCTTTAGGATCAAGCTGAAGTAGTTACCTGACCTTGAAGTACTAGGGCAGCCATGCCCTCCATACCACAGTGGAGGCATCACTCTACTCTCTAGGGACCTCAGGCCTCTGGTACACCAGAGCAGTCATGCCCTCAACCACAGAGCAGACATGATTCTCCCTATCTTAGGTCTTCAGGACTCCTCCACATTGGGGCAGTTACCACTCCCATGACACAGATGAGGCAGCACTTTATCTGCCCAGGGGCTTCAAGCCTCTGCCATATCAGAGCAATTGTATCTCCCAACATCATAGCTAACATGATCCCATGCCTAGGGATCCAGTGGCTTAGGTAGCCCTGCTTTCTGAGGCTGAAAAGATGCACTGCCTTGCACTCCAGGAGACTAGAGTCTTAGCTGAGCTGTGTCACCCTGCCCTTCTGGCTGAACAGCCACAGTACCCTACCTATTGGAATTGTACTATCTCTTACACTTGTGCTGCTGAGGTACCCTGCCTCTCCAGGGAGTAGAGGCATCACTGTGCTGTTTCTTGCTCCCCAAGGCTCAAGCCACAGAGTCATTTTGCCATTCCTGGGCCCTTGCTGCTGTACCTGACCTAACAGAGCCTGGGCTATTACTGTGTCACATCATTCCAGGGGCCACAGCCATACACTGTGTGGTACCTCACCCTTGGAGCCTGAGCTGCATCTGTGTCCTGTTAGTTCTGTGTGCTGAATTCCTACTGTGCTCTGCTTCATAGTGTCTGAGCCTCCAGAATGCCTCTTCTTCCCCAGATCTGTACCAGCGCTGCCCCTTCCCCTTAGAGCAAGAACAATGGCTACATCCCAGCCTCCTGGCCCCAAACTGCTGGATTGCTGAATGGAAGAATTACATTCACTCATGCCTTGAAGAGTAAATTTGGACTTTATGTCATAGGCACTACAGTAGTTTTGCGAGACCCTGAGCCCATAAACCTGGCTCCACAGCTGCTCCAAGCACTTTGCCCAATCCCTTTACACTGGATTCTGGTGCCACTGTGGCTGCCTATGAGCCATGTCAGACCTAACACCAAGAAAGATCCCCTCAGCTAAGATGCCCCATTGTCAGAAAGACAAGAACAGGAGGATTCCTAATGCTCTTAACTGAGGTACCCACAGTCATCACTCATATTGATCGCAACAAAATAAGCTGCACAGTGACCACACCACTGTTTCTACATGGAATTAGAGCCACCCCACCATGCCCAATCATCATTTTCAGGCCCATCTGCAGGTAAAAGTCTTCCCTTACAAAACTACTCTGTAAAGTCTGGAAGAGGTGACTGTGCTACCAGATGAACTGATGCCAATTCAGGAACACAAGAAAAAGGAAAAAGCAAGAAAACATGATACCACAGAAAAAATGCTAAAATTCTTCAGTAACTGCCCCCAAAGAAATGGACATTTACAAATTGCCTGAAAAGAAATTCAAAATATGATATTAATCAGACTCAGAAAGATACAAGAGAATACAAACAGGCAATTGAATAAAATGAAGGAAACATTGTGATTGGAATGAGAAGACATAAACACTATAAATACATATACAATCAACACTGAAGCATCTAGATATACAATCAAATATTAATGGAAATGAAAGGAGAAGGAGATAGCAGATAGCAACAATAGTAAGATACTTCTATACCCCACTTTAAACAATAGATAAAACAGACAGAATATTAATAAGGAAATACAGGATTTGATTTGCACTTTTGACAAAATGGACCTAACAGACTTAAACAGAATTTACCATTCAACAACAATAGAATGCACATTTTTCTCCAGTACACATAAAATATTCTCCAGGACAGATTATATTCTGGCCACAAAACAAGTCTTAACAAATTTAAGATAGAAATGATGTCTACCATTGTTTCAGACCACAATGGTATAAAACTAAAAATCAATAAAAGGAGAAATCTTGGTAAATTCACAAATAAGTAAAATTGAACAACATATTTTTAAATAATTAATTTGTCAAAGAAGAATCAAAAGGAAACTTTAAAAATGCTTTGAGACAAATGATAGTGGAAATACAACATGTCAAAATCTACAGAATGCAGCAAAAACAGCTCCAACTGGAGAGTGTATAGCAATAAGTGCCTGCATTTAAAAAGAAGAAAGATCTCAACTAAATAGTCAACAATATATCAAGGAACTAGAAAAAGAAGAACAAGCTAAACCATAAATTAGCAGAAGGAAGAAAATAATAAAAAATTGAACAGAATAGAGAACAGAAAATTATAGAAAGTATCAATAAAACTAAGAGGTGGTTTTATGAAAAGATGAAATTGATAAGCTCTTAGCTAGTCTAAGAGAAAAGAATGAAGACTCAAATAAAATAAAAAATGAAAGTGGAGAAATTTATAACAGAACCCTCAGAAATAAAAAAGGATCATAAGAAACGATTAAGGACAATTAAATGCCAACAATTGGATAACCTTGAGAAAATGGATAAATTCATTTTAAAAAATGCAGTCTAACAAGATTGTCAGGAAGAAATAGAAAGTATGAATAGACAAATAGATATTGAAGAAGTAATTAAAATAATCGCAACAAAGGAGAGCCCAGGACAAGATGGCATTACAGTGGAATTTTATCAAACACTCAAAAAAGAATTAATGTTAATACTTCCTCAACTATTATGAAAAATGGAACTAGAGAAAATACTTCTAAATGCATTTTATGAGACTGGTATTACCCTGATACCCATGCTAAATAAAGACATCACAGAAATAAAAACCTATAGGCTATTTTTTTCTGATGAACATTGATACAAAAATCTCAATAAAATATCAATTATTAGCAAAAATGAATCCAACAATACATTAAAAAGAGTATATAGCATGACAAAATGGAGAAAGGGGATTTGTTTCTGCCATGCAAGGCTGGTTTAAATATGCAAATTAATCAAGGAAATACATTATATTAATAGAATAAAATATTTAAAGTACATGATTATCTCAGTTTACATAGAAAAAGCATTTGACATAGTCTAACATATTTTCTTGATAAAATCTCTCAAAAGTTAGATATAGAAGAAAATCCTTAACATAATAAAGGTCATTTATGAAAAGCCCACAGTTAAACTTTATAATCAATGGGAAAACACTAAAATCTTGACCTTGTACCCAGACCTAGTACAAGGCAAGGATGCCCAATTCTATTCAACATAATATTAAAAGTACTGGACAGGTGCAATGGCTCACACCTGTAATCCCAGCACTGTGGGAGGTCAAGGCAGGTGGATCACTTGGCCAGGAGTTTGAGACCAGCCTTGCCAAAGTGGCAAAACCCTGTCTTTACAAAAAAATAAAAAATAATAAGAATAGCTAGTTGTGGTGGAACATGTCTGTAATCCCAGCTATTCTAGAAACTGAGGCATGAAAATTGCTTGAATAGGGAAGCAGGTATTGTAATAAGATGAAATCATGCCACCACACTCCAGCCTGGGTGACAAAGCAAGACCCTGTCTCAAAATACACACACACACACACACACACACACACACACACACACTTTCATTTAAAAAATATATATATATATATGTTTTCATGTATATATGAAGTAGTAGGAAAAACAATCAAATAAGAAAAATAGGTAAAAGTAATAGAAATCAGAAAGGAAGAAATAAAATTATACCTAATTACAGAGGTTATGGTGATACCATATGTAGAAAACCCCAAAGATTCCACACACAAAAACAATTGTTAGACACTAAATGAACTTAATAAAGTTGCAGGACACAAAATAAAGTCAGAGGATGCAAAGTAGCAGAATTTTTTTATGAACAAGTTGAGAGATCAAATGAACAGCATGAGGATTATAGGTAATTAAATTATACTGTATAGAGGAT
Source organism: Cacajao melanocephalus (assembly GCA_963573385.1). Lineage (NCBI taxonomy): Eukaryota > Metazoa > Chordata > Mammalia > Primates > Pitheciidae > Cacajao > Cacajao melanocephalus. Next base: position 33,976 of record CAUYLG010049134.1, read on the forward strand.
TCATGCTAAATGAGAAGATTTTAACTCGTCTTGCCACAAAAATCAATAGCATTGTTGTACACAAATAATAACCTAACGGAGAAAAAGAAAATTGAAAAGTCCCATTTACAATAGAATAAAAACAATACCTAGAAATAAATTTAACCAAGGAGGTAAAACATTTGTACAATGAAAACTATAAAACATTGATTAGATTAAAGGAACTGACGAAGACAAACAAATGGGATGATATCCTGGGTTCATGGATCAGAAAAAATAATATTGTTAAAATATTCTTACTACCTAAAGCAACATACAGATTCAATGCAGTCTCTATCAAAATCCCAATGGCATTCTGTACAGAAATTTAAAAAAATTCTAAAGTGTGTACGAAGTTATAAAAGACTACAGATAGCTGAAAATATTCTGGGAAAGACAAAACATAACAAATATGGGGAAGGATGTGAAGTAAAGAAAACTCTTGTGCACTGTGAGAATGTAGATTGGTACAGTCATTCTGAAAAACAATATGGCGATTTCTAAAGAAACTAAAAACAGAACTACCATATTATCAAACAATCCCTTTTCTGGATATATATCCAAGAAATGTAAAGATGTCTGCATTCCAATGTTCACTGTAGCATTTTTCACAATACCCAAAATATAGAAACAATCTTACGTGTCTATCAATAGGCAAGTGGATAAAGAAACAAAACTGTGGTACATATATACAACAGAATATTGTTTATCCCTGAAAAATAACAGGATGTTGCCATTTGCAAGAACATGAATAAGCCTGGAGGTCATTATGCTAAGTGAAATAAACCAGACACAGAAAAAAAGATTGCATTGTCTTACTTATATGTGGCATCTAAATTTTTAAAACATTCAATGTGCAAAGATAAAGAAAAAAATAGTGGTTACCAGAGGCTGGCAGAAAATGAGGATATTAAAGTCAGAGGATGCAAAGTAGGAGAATTTTTTTATGAACAAGTTGAGAGATCAAATGAACAGCATGAGGATTATAGGTAATTAAATTATACTGTATAGCGGATTCATGCTAAATGAGAAGGTTTTAGCTGGTCTTGCCACAAAAACAAAAAAAACAAAACAATGTAAAATGATGGATATAGGGCTTTGTAACAGTCAGGGTTTGCAAAAAGAAAAAATTCTGCAATTCAGTAGTTTTAGCAAGTGATTGGGCATCTTTGAATCACGGTGTTTTTGTGTGTAAAATGGGTACAATTATATCAACCTTGCAGGCATAGCAAAATAAATACTGGCTATCATTATTAATAGTAGAATTTATTGAATCATTTCTTTAAAGAGATCTCTTAGGTCCTGGCTCTTATTGGTAAACTGTTTCACGTAAAGTGAGCTCCCAATTTTTGCCCTGTGATGTATCTTGTAGCAATTCACTGACTTGAAATTGCAGCAATTGAACTTGTAGCAATTCACTGACTTGAAATTCAGAGTATTGTGCCTGCTATTGAAGGACACCCATAATTGAATTTGATACATATTTTATAAAGTATTGATCATTTCAGGGAACAGAAGACGTCCATATATATAGAAATAATGCAAAGTAGATTGTACTAAGTATCTTAGCATAGTTTTTAGACGTACTGAATGAGAAGGCCTGGTGAAATATCCAGGTAGAGCTGTCCATCAAGCATTTGAAAATGTAGGGCTGGTTCTAAGGAGTAAGATACATGCTGGAAGGTAGAGACAAGGTAATTATTCACTTGATGATGTGTTAGTCTGCTTTTGCATTGCTATGAAGAAATACCTGAGACTGGGTAATTTATAAAGAATAGTGGTTTATTTTGGCTCATGATTCTGCAAACTGTAGAGGAAGCATGGTGCTGGCATCTGCTTCTGATGAGACCTCAGGAAGCTTACATTTATGGTGGAAGGCAAAGGGGGAGCTAGTGTATCATATGGAAGGAGTGGGAGCAAGACAAAGAGTGGGGAGGTGCCACAGGATTTTAAACAACCAAACCTTGTGTGAACTCACTCATTACCATGAGGAGTGAACCAAGCCATTCATGAGGAATCCACCCTCAGAACCCAAACACCTCCCACCAGGTCCCACCTCCAACATTGGGGATTACATTTCAACATGGGATTTGGAGGGGACAAACATCCAAACTATATCAGATGGTATCCTTGAAGCCATGGGATTCATAGTCTGAAAGGAAATTGAAGTGAGGAAAAGGGAAGAGGAAGAAGGATACGTAAAATATAATGGAGCACCTCTACTGAGGCAGACCTCAAACAGTGCCAGGGCCCAGATCCTCTGCTTCGCCAGGGAGAGAGGTAAGACACAGATGACTGCAATGCCATGAGAGCTAGGCTGACTACTATTTCACTAAGCGTAACAAAGTAAAACAAATTTTAAGCATAAAATTAGCATTTTATTTATACTAATGTCAAATAAAGATCAGTTCAGCATTATTTCTCTATTTAGTAGAAGGTTGCCTGGTGAATGTTCAACTACAAGTGTCAAAGAACTTGAATTTGGGAAAGAAAAAAATATTTTAAGCCAACATACTTTCTCAAATAGAGGAGGCAAAAAACTAGTGAAGTCTAAATGATGTATGTGTTAGGATCCTATTTATCTGGTATAATTTTTTGGTTTTTCCAGTTGAAATATTCACTGGAGATATTTTTAAAGACAAATAAGAGAGCCATTAAAAAGTTTGCTTTCAGCAGAAAGGTTGTAGAGATGCAACATACTCAAGGTTGCCTGAAAAGCATAAATAAAAATGAGAACAAATTATCATATAGTCACCAGAGTCTACTGTCCTCTCTTGGTTTTCCAATTTGTATCTATTGGGTTAAACAGTTTTTAAATGGCTGAATTGGAAACCACTGGCTATACTTATCTTTATTTTTAAAAGGTCTGTTGCTAGAAATAATTTCTGTACTTTGGTACAATAACTCAATTTTTCTCCTTGGGATTTTGTACAATCATCACAATTCCTGTTTGTTGGATAGTATCTCTAAGCAGAACATGGCTTTGGCAGTGATAGTAATAATTCATAGAGAAATGACCTATTTTTACACCCAACTCGAAGAGCTCTCATTTCAAGAAAAACATTTGTTATTGTACAATTCTTGTTTACCTTGTCTTATTATTTAACATGGTCTTATTTTACCCAATTATTTTTGATAAAAAAAGGAAACATTGACTGATAGAATGCATGGGGATTATTCTTTGGTTTTGAAATTAGAACAAACTTGGTCATAGGGCTACATCTGAGATATTAAGCCATCCTGAGACTGCTGAGAGACTCATCAACCTGAAATAGTAAAAAGTATTAGAATCCAGTTTAAAACTTGAGAATGGTCATTCAGATAACAGACTCCAAAGGAATAGCGTTAGAAAGCAAAGAAAATTAGCAAGATTATGTTTTCCATACAAGGCTGGTTATGTATTATGGCAATTAGATTGGTTACAAGTTTGTTTTATTTTCCTTTTCCAATTAAAAAGAGTATATTTAACATTCCATCTTAGACAATGAGGTAGCAATGAGGCCTTTGTGTAAAAGAAGTAAGAAGGAAGTTAATCTATGATGAAGATCAACAGTGGAGAGGGACAGGGTCTTCTCTAGTGCCCTATACTCTTTCACAACATTTTACAAAACCATGTAGGTAAAGAGAAAGTTTGTCTATTATCGGAGCAAAAAAGCTTACAGCTGCCTAGTTATAGCTGCCTACCATGTGACTGAGGTCCCATAATCGCATTCTTTTAAGGCTCAAAATAACTTAAAATTTCAACAGCTTTGATTTTTGAATTATTTATTTTTATAATCTAAAGTAAAACAATTAAGATGTTCCACATGTTTTCAGCACTCTGTTTTCTAACTTGGTGTACTCCAAAACATGCTTTTACTTGTTAATTTATATATGACTAATTGGAGAACAGATTTGTGGTGCATTTTATAGTCCTAAGATACACTTAGGATGATGAAACATAAACTGAATGACCTCAACTAAATGAAGGTTAAGCCTTGAGAGATACAGATATATGCTTTAACTAAATGGTTTCAAAATATTCAATATGTCATTTACTCATCCCACTCAGCAAAGATATATTGAGCTCCTATTACGTGCATTGTTTCTGTCCTCATGAATCATTTAGTCTGTAGAGTGACATATGTTAAACAAATACATACTTTATTATGTTTGTGACCCTACTTTGGAGAAATAATGGAATGTACAAAGAGCATGTACCAGGGATACCTGACAGAGCCTGTTGGGGAGGGCATGGTCAGAGAAGACTTACCTGAGGAAGCAACATTTAAACTGAGCTTTGAAGAGTGAGTAGAAGCTGGACAGGAGGTGGAGGAGGGGAAAGATAAGCCTTTATGCAGTAACTAGGGATGGAGAAACCTCGGTACCTTTGGAGAACTATAAGAAAGCCCGTATGGCTAAAGCACAGTGAGAAGATGAGGCTAAAGATAGCTGGGAACCAGTCACACAGGATCTTATATTATGTGATTATGCTTCCTATGGAGACAAGAAATAAAATGCAGACCCATGCTCAACGATGTTAACAACAATAGCCAAAAAAAAAAAAAAAGTAGCATTTTTGAGTATTTACTCTGTGTTGAGTCCTGTCCTGGGAATTTTACATGTATAATTGCATTTAGTTTTCACAACAACCTACAAGGTAGCTATTTATTATGTTCCCATTATATTAACAGGATAAAAGTATTAACTTACAACAATGTTCAACTTTAAATTTACATGGCCAGTAAGTGGTAAAGCCAGGATTGGAAACAAGAGTTTTCTAATATTAGAATCTGCACTTTGAATACACCTGTAGGTGAATTAGCTGTAATAATTATTTCAGGCTCTTTGTGTTTAGCAACCATTGTTTTTATTTGCTTCTTAGGTAAAGGCTTAGCAAAAGATACCTTTTTTCCTTATGCACTTTCATCTAGGAAAGCAAAATGAGAATTCATTTGCCTCTCAATTGGTAGAGATGTTTTATATGGCATTTGGGCTGTCAATGAATGGGAAAAAAGTTAGGAGTTTTAGACCACAAATTCCTTGCACTAGTTCCCTTAAAACACTGAATACTGTAGGTGATAGAATAATTTACCTATCCTGATTCTGGATAAGGTTGAGGCATAACATTTTGACAAACTTCCTCAGTATATTTAGGACACCCTAATGGAGACTACTATTCTGAAAGTTAGTAATATGGTTCAGAAGATGGATTTAGAGTCCAGCAGAGGATTAGGTTCAAACTCAACTACTTATTAGCTATGGGAGTTTAGCAGATTAATTAACCTCCCTGAATCTTTGCTTCCCATCTGTATATAAAGATAGTGAGAACAATAAATAAGGGTTATATTGACACCTACTTCACATGAGTGCTGTGAAGATTGACTAAGATAATGTACATTCAAAGTTTGGTAATTGCTACCCAGCCATTATCAATTAATTTTTTTGAGAGTCAAGAGAATTGAATACGAATTAGTTGTAGATGTCATTTACAATTTTCCGTTAAAACAGAAACAAATGCAAAAATGCAATTTTGTGGTTTCTATTGCTTTAAGTGGAAACACTGGAAGGGTCTTAATTTTATATGCTATTTCCTTGCTTCCAAAGGAGGGAAGGAAAAATATTTTAACATTTATTCAGGTCAACAATCACCAAACAGCTCCAGCAAAATATTTAACCAGATTGTTTGACACATCCCCATCACACTGATAATACAGAGCCACAGGCCTGGAACAGAAAGCAAATGAGGGAAGGTGATGACATTTCCAGTTACCACATTTCTCAGGGGCTAAAATGAGTATAAGACCTTCTGGGTGAGTATAAGACCTTCTGGGTGAATATAAGTACTTACATTTACCTCTTTCACAGGAGTAAAAGATTGCTCTCTAGGGCTTTCACTGGAAATGCCTTTATTTCCTCCCATATATCAAGAAAATTTAGTTATGATTATATGACAGTAAACAGTAAGTAGGAGGAGTAATAGTCATGATAATGATCTGGAGATCATGATTCCTTATAGACAGCTGCCACCAAAATTGGACTTAAATAAAATGTGTATTAATAAACTGCTTTCCAATGTATTAGAAAAACCTAATATTAATATCAAATATATTTTGAGTACTTTTGTAAAGTGAATCCTCACAAATATATTCTTTGTGTAAATTTGGATTTTCATATATTGCTTTTTTCCAAAGTACCTACTAAAATATTGCTTTTTCTTTCTGTTTTTGTATTTTTGATATATCATAGTAGTACATATTTCAGGGGTACATATGATATTTTGATACATGTATATAATGTGTAATAATCAAATCAGAGTAACTGAGATATCCATCACCTCAATTTATAAATCTCTTCTAGCTACTTTGAAATACACAATAAATTACTGTTAACTGTAATTTCCCTACTGTACTATTGAATAGTAAAAGTTATTCCTTCCATCTAACTTAGAAATGCCCTTTTGTTTCATATTTGTGGCTAATGTAGCTCAAGTGGTAAACTCAGACAAAGACAATCTTTTGACTGTTAGGTTTAAGCCCCGTATCTTTGAATTTAAAAAAAATGCATTTGTAACAATCAAAGTCTATTACTACAATGATTTGATTTTGTAAATAAGCATATCAGCAAAAAAAAGGTTTATCAGACTGCATAAATAGAGAAAGCACTTAAGACTATTAAAAACCCCAAAAACTGGGGACACTGTCTTCAGAAAAGGAAGGCAAAGCCTTCAAGTAGGCACTGGTCTTTATTTTTAAGTTCATTGCTCATAAACATTGGTGTTAATTAGCACTTCTTATAGCGTCTATAGCGTCTTATCACGTTGCATTGAAATTATTGGAATCTCTGCTTCGCCCATTAGACCCTCCATAATAAGAAATGTAAATTAGGCATTTTCCATGCCCAGCATTGAGGATACTGCCAGGAACCCCTGGGAGGTTATTGAATTTTCTCTTGTAATTCAGTAAATAAATGATGATTGCATCTGTGAATACATTTTCACTCTCCAAGCTTTAGTTCTCCATGAATTAAAAATTCAATGTTATCCCATGAACTATAGTTGCACATAAGCAGAGATGTTCCTGGTACAACAGGTTACATTGTAGGCAGGTATGGGTGGAGGAATAAGAAAGTTTTGTTTTTATTTGATTTACTGTTCAGATGCCCTTGCAAGATAAAGGAATTAGCTAGATTCAGTGAAATATTTCTTTCAGCTGCTTTTTAGAGAGTCAGGGAATTTATATTTTTTTGAAACTCTACATATAAAAAGTTGGAGATTTTCAGATATTTGGGAGAAATACAGGCTTCTTTCACTAGTGCTGACTTAGAATCTTTCACATACAAACTAGAAGGGAAACTAGCCCCCAATCCCTAGGTGCTTAGTGACTCCAAACCAGAGAAAGGTAAACTTTAAAAATATAAATGGGTATGTCTTTATCATTGTAGAGCACCATAGTCCATTGAGGGGAATCTCTGCTCAGGTTTCATTTATTTTTTGGCATTCCCTGTATTTTTGTTACTGAACTTTGGTAGAACTTGGGAAAGTTTTAGCTTTTCTAGTTGCCTGACACCTGAGGCTGGGGTGGAACGTGCTATTTATCTTAATCTAGATTCTCACCCTTCACACTTTATCTCTTATTTGTGTTGGGCCACAATTGACTTCAAAGGAGGCTTTGGATGAAAAAGAGATACAGACTGGTGGGGAAAAAAAAAGGATAACTGGATTGTATTTTAAAGAGAATTTCCCCAAACTTTTCATAAAAATCAGAATCTGTGTTTTTACACAAAATATGGATTTAAGCCATTCAGGTGTATTAATAAAGTATCCCATTCTTCCCTCACCAAGAAAATAAATTTTCCCATTGACTTTTAACAGACATGGAATCCAATTGTTAATAGAGGGAAAATCTGGAAACGAAGGGAACAATTGTCTCTTTTTTGTCTTCTGAAAGGTGTGAAATCGAGAGTTATCCTGATTATGCGCTCACATTTCACCAGTCTTGTATTGATGTTATTGGTGTAAAAGTACACTGCATATTTTTTTTCCAATTAGTTCATTAATATATAACATGTAAGCCACGCAGAATATATTTATTTTTGTCAATTGCTATATCTGGCCAATTGTCTACATTAATTTGAAATAATTACAGAATCTCCACTTCAATTGGACATATCTTCTTACAGCTGGGATTGTGGCTTTTCTGCATATATTTGCATACTCTGATAACTTCAGTCCAATCTGTAACAGCACATGTAATTAGGTGAACTGGGGATGTATCCAGCAAAATTCGTCACTTTATTTGACCAGATGTCCAAAATTTCACTTTCTTTTTTCTTTTTCTATTCTATTATTGTTGCAGTGAGTAATTTCTATGTATGTTGTTCTGAATCACAGTTGAGAGATTTCTTATTTATTAATCGAGACTCTACATTATCCAGAATGAGACTGCCGCATTTCTGTAAGAAAGATTATACTGTCTGGCAACAGATCACATCTACTTGGTAAAGAACATCTTGATCTCAGCAGAGCATGATCTCCTTTCTTGGATGATACCTGACTTCCAAAAACCATTTGAATGCACCACTACCTGTGGGATTATGTCTGTGAATATAGTTTATACTGTCTTAGGAGGATCCTGGAAAACACAGTTCTTTCTTCCTCCCCACACTTCATATACAACTTTACAAAACAGAAGTGAAGAGTTAACACATGTGGGTGGAGTGATGAGTAATAATTACAACCTGGCCAACCTGCTTTTGGCAGGGAATATCCGGGAGAATATGATCTGCTTTTTGGAGAGGACAGTGATGCTGCCTTATTCCTATCTGAGGTAGTTCTTAGTGCGATGGCATCTACCTGTGTGTATTGGTACAGACAAGCTAGTAAAATCAGCCCAAACGACTTCTGGCTTGTGTTTGCCACTAGATAAGGCACTCACACTCTAGACATGTAAGAATGGGGGAAATAAGGTGTCTCACCAGATAACATCACCTGGAGAAAAGCCACCTGTGCAATAGCAGCATTGTGCTCTCTCGGTATTGAAGATTTCTGTCCCCAGTAAAAAGGTCGTAAGAGATTCTTATCTTGCTTTCCTCAACCCTTTCTTCGTGATTCTTTTCAGTACCTAGAATTCCTGGACACCTTGTTCTCTGAATTAATCAAATATCATAACACGTATTTGACAAACTGGTAACATTCTAAAAGATTGATAATCCTTAGTGTTGGCAAGGGGTACACTTTACATTGTTATTGGAATTCAAAATGGTGCAACCTTGGGGGTTGGGAGCAATTTGTCATTATGTATCAACATGTAAAATGTGAACACCTTAGATATGCTCAGAATGCCTACAAGCAGTGGGGTGCTGGAACTGCTTCAAGCTAGCAGAGCTGGTTTTGCACATTTTGAGTCACTCCTAGGTTTCTAGAAAACAGGCAATCTATTATGAGAGTGTAAAGATACATATAATAGTAGCTAATATTTACTGAACACTTTTTGTGTGCTAGGTATTGTTTTAAGCATGTGTGTTGATTTTCTTAATCCTGATGACAGTATGACATGCTATAACTATCAATCTCAATTTGCAGATTATGAAATTGAGGTGGGAAGAAGATACATAACTTGCTTAAAGTCACACAGATAGTCAGTGGCTGGCCAGGATTTGAACTCAATCTGTCCCCCAAGGAATCACCAAACTTAACAACATACCTCCTCCTTATGAAGTTGCATATTTCAGCATATTTGTAATAGTGGGAGAATATAAAACCATCTGAATAACACTACTTTTAAGCTATTATTGGAATTTTTAAACAACTATTAAAAGAAAATATAGATTTAAATGAGCTCCTTCAAAAAATACCATTATGTGTCTTAATTGAAAAATCAAGGCTTAAACTGTATATAATATGATCTCATTTTTGTATAACATTATAGCAAACACATTAAAATGGCAATAAAAGCCCTAATCATTTGAATACCCATAGGTATAAACTTTGAGTGATACATGCCAAATTAATAAAAGTGGTTGATGCTAAGATGTGTAATAGTAGGTGAGAAGGAAGAAAATGGTATTTTTACTTGGTAGCTCTTTATATGGTTTTATTTTTATTTCCATGAGAATTTCTTTTTGGAATTTAAAAAAAAGGATGAAAAGAAAACATAGCCAGAGAGAGTCTACATGGCATTGCTCAAACACTGAACTACCTGATGCCACATTTGAACCAGCGCAAAGTGAGATTTCTGTATCTCAGACACCCTCCTGAAGACCATCTCAAGGAACCTGCATCGGTGTTGTTGATTGCTCACAAGTCTTCCCCAAGACTCTCAACTGTACAATCCTAGATAAAGATGCAGGCTGCCTTCTCCTCACCCCTATATCCTTCTCAGTTATTCTGAATAATGTTAAAGTCGGGTAAGAACAGTGATTACTCACAACATCAATGAGCAGAAGAAGATCTCACATGACTGCTGGTTAGGCTCCACCTGTGACTTTTGACGTCTGTCAAGCGATGCTTACTCCAGAATGACTGACTCTCTAGTTATAGCCCCAATTCGAGCAGGATTACTACATATCTTCAAGTAATTCTGGTCAGATTGTTCTCAAAAACTCAATTTTTTCAACGAAGTAATTAACCTAGTTTTGCACAGTGACATGGTTTGGATGTGTGCCCTCTCCAAATTTCATGTTGAAATGTGATCCCCAATGGTAGAGGTGGAGCCTCATGGGAGGTGTTGGATCATGGGGTCAGAGCCTTCATGAATGACTTAGCATCATCACTTTGGTGATGAGTGAATTCTCACTCTATTAGTTCATGGGGGAGCTGGTTGTTTAAAAATGCCTGAAATCTTTCTTGCTTCCTCTCTTGCCATGTTACACATCTGCTCCCACCCCCATACTCCCACCCCCATTGCCTTCCACCATGACTGGAAGATTCTGGAGGCCTCACCAGAAGCAGATGTTGGTGCTGTGTTTCTTGTACAGTCTGCAAAACTGTGAGCCAAGTAAACTTTTTTTCTTTATAAATTACTCAGTTTCAGATATCCCTTTATAGCAAGGCGAAACAAACTAACACACACGGAAAAGGAGCTCAGGAGTGCCCTCAGGAAGTGGTGTGCTGGAGCCAGTTCAGATTGGCTTGCTAATGGGAGTTGTGCTTACTTCTTCCCAACTCTAAGCTTTGTGACCTTGCCATGATAGCTTGAAATCAGCTATTGTGGAAGTATTCACACCAGAAAAATCAGTAAATGTCATAAATTAAGGCTCCACCAGTGAGCTCTTAAATATTTCTCTCCACACCATTGCCCTCAAAGGATTCCAAATTATTAACACAGAAATTTTGTAAATTGTCTAAAGGCTTCAAGGCTACACTGTCTACTCTGAGAAATTCAGAAGGTTTGATCTTTACTCTCCCTCTTATAAAGGAGAAGTCACATAGAAATAGTTAATAAAACACAAGTATTGCTTGTCCAGGAAGACAGTGACCATTCTCCAGAAGGCTCAGAGAGAGCACCAGAAGAACTGTTAGCCTAATTCTTATGCTGTGGTTCCCTCCACCATTCTCTATAGAGCCCCTACCCCTAAAATGGCACAGAAAGAAAAATATTTATCATCATGATCTGCATGGTAAATGAACTTGGTGGGGGAGAAGAAACTGCCAAGGTAAATCCCAGGCAAACTCATCTTTGCATACCTGAACCTTGTCCTACTGAGGTCCTTTCACACCCAGGACAGAAGTCTCACTCAGAATATTTCTTCCTGAGCTTTTCATTCCTCTTTGTTCAAAGTTGGTTATTAAGGTTTAGCTGTCATCTCTTGTGAAGAAATATGTTTATTTCTAGGGCAAATCATGAGGCAGCAACAGAAGCAAATTGCATTTTTTCCTTACTATATTTAATGAGAAGTAAACAACTTTTAAGCAGCGACAGCTACTATACCAGCAGCACTTCTCGCCAAACCTGTCGGGGAACACAGCCTGAAGGGGTTCTAACTCCAACACACCTCTTCGCCTGGCACAAAGCTTCCACTGCCAGAGACATTCCACACCTCACAGTCTTTATCCAGTCAGTCTAAAAACCATAATACCTACCCCTAGACCATTGAGGCAGATAACATGAGAGTAATAGTTTCTGAGTAGAAAGGGTCTCCAGTCATCTTGCCAGTCACCTCCTTTTACAAACGAATAAAATGATAAAGACATGTTTGGTGGCTTGCCCAAAATCACATGGTGAAGTAGCCACAGCCAGGGTGCAGGACTTTCTCCCTCCAAAGCCTGTGATTCTTCTGATCGTGAGGCGGTAACAGGTGAAACCTTCATCATCTTTCAAACTCTGGAAAAGTGGCACACATTGTTCCTTGGACCCCAATTGGGTATCATGCCTGCCTACTCTGAACCATCCTTGTATTCTGCATATATTTATCATGCTCTATCTTGTATTAAAAACACTTGTCTTCTTATTTTTTTCCTTCCCATTGGAATATATATTTCTTGGGCAGGAACCAGGGCTTTCCTTCATGTTTCCTCAGCAGCAACTAGCTTGGTGCCTTGTACTTGGTGGGTGCTTAATAAGTAGTTACTGAATGGGATTGGATTGACCTGAACATTGAGCTGAATTTTTACTGCAGCAGCTCTTAATTTTGCATGCATGTAAAAAGCAACGTGAAAGCTTATTAAAATGTGGATTCCTGGGATTCTGATTCCATAGTTTAGTGAGGGTGCCAGGAACCTGCATTTTCAAATAGCCAACAACTAATTCTGAAGCATGGATCTGTTTATGCTCTCTTTCCAAGTCTCCCTCATGATAAAACATTGCTGTGATAGTTGACCAAGATTAAGGTGTCATTGAGTGCAGATAGCATGGAAAAGATCCAAATAGGGCCGGGTGCTATAGTATTAGTTTCATTAACAGAAATCTCTAACTCAAAAGTTCTCAACTTGACTATGGGAAAGAAACCCAATGATCTATTAGATGCCATCTTCACCAAATATTCCTACTCCCCAAACTGAGATAAAGTTTTCTAGGAGTAGAGAAAGTGAGACAAAGACAGGGTTTCTTGTTGTCAACTGAAGTCAATGTAGAAGTCATAACTTCAAAGAGTAGACAGGCATATTAGAAAGAAATAAAGAGCTTAAACAGAGACTCATTACTACACTGAAAATCTGCAACCTGGTATGCTCAATTAGTTAATGTTTGTAAAATGCTTTGATCTTATAAAGCAGTGAGATAATCCCAGTCCTTGTTTACCAAGTGTCTTTCTTCCCAAGGGCTCAGAGTGATTTATAGGCAATGAGCCCAATTCTTTGCTTGCCAGTTCAGAGGGACACTCAGATTTAATGGGGTTTGTAGTTGCCTTGGAGCCATACTATAGAAGGGCACTGAGGGGTATAGTGATAGTCAAGAGTGGGAGAAGATCACAGACCCTTGTCCAGTTCCAGGAGATATGGCTGATCTCTGTGCTCACTTTTCAACTGTGTGGGGTGCTATCATAGCATTTATCATGCTGTAGTATAGCATAAACATTTATTTATGTGTCTGCCTCCTGAACTAGATTATGAGTTACTTGGGCAGAGAAACTGGATCTTTTAACTTTGCATGATGAGTCCTTGCCCAACTTCCCAACCTTAACTCATAGAGCTTTCTCCATCCCTCACCAAGAGCTAGCTTAAAGATACCAAGTTTGATCTCTCTTTTGGCTCTTTTGTACAAAGGCATGCACCACTGTCACTGCCTTCTCATTATTCACATTTCAGCTCAGCTGTCACCTCCTCAGGTGACCCTGACCACTGTTATCTAAATGTGTCACTCCCTAGTTACTATCACATTACTGTTTTATTGTTGTTTTATTTTCTTCATAGCATTTTTCTGACATTATCTCTTATTTTCTATTTTTTACTTTTCATTTATTTTTTGACACCCTGACATGATTTCATTTTGGGAGGGGAAGTGGCTATCTTCATTTTTTTCTTTTACTTACCTTGGTTTTATTCCTTCTGCAGTAGTCTGTAAGATTCCTGAGAGTAGGGGCTTTGTCTACCTTCTTCATCATTATACGTCTAGTACTTAGGAGATTTTCAGTGGTCAATGAAAAATTGTTGATTGAAATGTCGGTTGTTTCAGTATCTTGTACAGTGCTCAATAGATACTTATTAAATGCATAAATGCACAAGTGCATGAATAAATGAAACACTTAGAGGATGGGCTGATACTTCAGAATAAATTCCTTACTCCACTAAATTGCTGGTTGGCCCTTTCCTTCATAAAGTGTGAGAGGATTATATTAATATAATTTAATAATATTTATGTACTACTATATAATTCAGAAAGCACTTTCACATACATGATCTAATTAAATGTTTTCAACAAGATATTCTTATGTATAAGCAGCTGTTAAGGATTCAAATGCTTCTAATAAAGACCACATAGATACTCTAAAGAAATGAAGTATACCCAGTGGGACGCTCTGAAGTAGAGAAAGCAAGAACTAACTAAAGGGGATTCAGGCTAACAACTACCATAATTTAATGAGGACTGATGTTGCCAAATGGTTCTATTTAAAACAAATAATTAACCAAAGTTTCATATATTCATGTAATTTTTTTAAGTTTAAATTTTGGCAAGTAATTCTAAAATCAACTCTCCAAACAAAGCAGATCTGTAGACCAAATTTAGCCAGTGTACTGATTTTGCCACTTCTGGTATAAACAATCTGATTCTTTGTTATCTCTTAGCCAAGGGCCCTCAAATTTACTGATTTTTTTTTTTTTTGGTATTTTTTCTTGCATCTTTCTCTTTCTTTCACATTTCCATTGCTTCTCTCTTATGTTAACTTATTCAACATAGTTTATTCTTCTGTCAAAAAGAGTCTGATTAATAGTACCTAACTCATATCTTGAAATGAAGATTTTAAAAGTTAATTAATGAATATAAAGGGAGAGTCACAGTTCCTAGCATGAAATAGGAAATCACAAAATGGTACCTCTTATTATTTTCTTATTAGTAACAATGGTTATAATATTAAGCAAAAATGCCTTAGCTAAGATCTTGAATTCTGGTCCAGCACTATCTTTCTAGTCTAATTTTCATCATGTTATCCCTACTCTTGGATTTCTATCTTTACTTTTCCAAATTTGAACCCCAAGATTCAAATTTCCTCACCTAGGAGACTGTTATTTCTTCTACTTGAAAACGTGATGAAGAACAGTGTTACTAAGTAGTGATTTTTCCACTTCTCCGTTTTTTCTCTCTCTTCTGAAATTATTTAATTCTCTATACTACTTTTTTTTTTTTTTTTTTTTCTGAGACAGATTTGCTCTTTTGCCCCGGCTGGAGTGAAGTGCTGTAATCTTGGCTCACTGCAAACTCCACCCACTGGGTTCAAGCGATTTTCCTGCCTCAGCCTCCCAAGTAGCTGAGATTACAGGTGCCTACCACCATGTATGGCTAATTTTTGTACTTTTAGTAGAGATGGGGTTTTGCCATGTTGGCCAGGTTGGTCTTGAACTCCTGACCTTAGGTGATCCACCCACCTCAGCCTCCCAAAGTGCTGGGATTACAGGCATGAGCCACCGTGCCCAGCCTACTTTCTTAATACATATACTGGCTGTGATAGTTGTCCCATTATTGTACTTCTTTAACTCTTGTTTTTGTTTAAGTGTAATTAGACTGCTGAAATGTGGAAGACCTTTGAATCCAAGTGAATATACAGCATGTATCTTTTGCTTCTTACGTTTATTTCCTGTATAAGCCAACTACTTACACTGACAATGATGACCTGTAAAAAAGACACTGGACAGCACAAACAAAAGTTCTTTACCTTTCAATGTCTCCTTATTCATTAATAAGCAGAAGGTAGAGAGTTAGCAGACTGTGTGCATATCAAGAAGTAAAATAAAAACACTTGAGTTAGTCTTCTCCAGTGTTTCTACTATTCTGGGAAGAAAGAAATGCATATGCATATATGAACTACAAAGTAAGAATCACGCAATATCATTGATTCTGCTTACAAGCGAAGTGATGTTATATTTGCATTTAAAACTGTCATTGCATGATATAAAGATAAATGGTAAAATTCAGGCTAATATAAATGTATTACTTTTTTGGTTGGACATTTCAAAACATCATGAAAAGTCAAAGGAAAGACTACAAAAAAATAAATATTTTATATTTTATTTATTTTAATGGAAATTTTTCCTGTGCTTTGAACAAGTAGTGCCCCCTCCCATTTTCACTGTACACTGGGCTCCATAAATTATGTAGCTGCCCCTTATAAGTATTAATGTTAATATAACTTCATCTGGGACTTATTAATATTAGGATTATAGGCAAATTTTGTATTCCTATTCTAAGGAAATTAACTTATATGACTGTATATGGGGTTGGAGTAAACTTTTAGGTCAGGCTTTGCTTTTATGTTCTTGATTCAACAGAAAAGAGATTTGAAATATGGTTCTTGTTTAATTTTGTTTAGAAAATAAAGAAAACAATTTTAATTATTCCTTTTCTCTCTTTGCTGGCTGTTTGTGTTCAAAAGATTGTCATATTGACCCCAAATTTATCGCAGCAAACCCATTACCATTTCACCAACAAAGCTCATGAAACCATCACTACATGTTCTCAAATTAAATGATGACTGGACCACAGCCAAACCTGCTGGAGTTGTATGGCTCCTGGTCCAGAGTGACCTTTTCTGTACAAACATATATGAATGCACCCAGATAGAGAAATCGTAGCTCACAGAGCCTCTGATATCTTTTTCTTTTTTTCTCTCTAATATTCTTTTTTGCAGCCTCATGAACTTTATCATGCTTAGAGGTGGCATACTTCAGACCTACCAGTGCCAGGCCCTGCTCATTGCACTCATGCACAGGAGCACAGCCCCCATGATACCTTGTATACAATGACTGCAAGACCATGAACTTGGTGCACTCTCCCAAAGTCACACCTTCCCCTGGCAAAGCCAAGGACCCAGGGTTATAAGCAAAGACTTGAGCTGAGGCAGGTTAGATGAGGGCATGTTGCCCTGTTTTAACAACCTGTCAACAACTTAAGGGGAATTGCAGAACACTTTAGTTGGCAAGGTAAAGAGATCAACCTAAGCTGTCAAGTTGCCCAGACTTAAAGGAGCCTTAATTACTTATATAAAACTGTAAAGATCACAGGATCTTTTTTCTCCCCATCTTTCCACCTGCACTTTCTGTACCCACTCTCCTGCTTTAGGGATGCATTTCCTCCTGTGGCAGCCCATCAATTTCATGTTATCGATATAATTAATGGTTAAATATGATACCAACAGGCTTGGATGTATGCACAAGGCTCCAGCTGGATTGTGGTTGCCGAAAAACTTTTTTGGTTCCTTTCAAGATTCATTGCCTAACAGTGAGGGAACTTTTTTGGTTCCTTCCATGATTCATTGCCAGTCAGTACCTTAAAGACAGCATTTCCTGGAGGGAAGGAGAGGGATAAAGGTGTTAATAATATTTCTGGGTCTCTTATTAAAATAGTAATCTTGGTTAGACACCCTGGAAGGTTGCTGGATAGATGGGCTGAGGTTAATTCCTCACATCTATCCAGTATTGCTGTTCCAGACTAGACTTGTCTTGGAAAACCATTGTCCAAAAGAAAAACTTGCAGGCTTGCATGAGTCCTGAGTAAGTAGTAGTGTTTTGATTCCAGGAGCCAGATCATCCTAACCACATAGAGGTAGCTGAAAATGGGAAACTTGGCCTTGACTTATAAAGTTTATGTGTGTAAAAATTCCCTACTACATAGAAGTTGCTGAGCAGTGGTGGTGAGGGGAATAGATAGGGGACTTCATCTATAGGAAAATAAGAGGGTGCATCTCAGAAGTAATATTGGAAGCTACTCTCAGGATTATATTTTCACTTTATGTTTCCAGGGAATAATGAGTATGCAGGAATGGATGGTCATTTAGGAAATAGAAGAGAATAATGACATTAAATATTTAAAGAGAAAAATTATATGACCAGTGATTTGTTCCAGTAATATTAATCAGGCAATTCTATGAAAGATTAATGGGAGAGGGAAATAATGAACTGTTGAGGTGCAGGAAATTCATGAGGGAAAGGCTTTGCAACTGTTTAAACAAGTGCTAATTAGAGCTAAGTAATAGCAGAGAATGAAAAATAGAAAACCAACCAATGTAAGAAGTTTTATTCAGGTAGATTCAGTACTATTAGATAATCAATAAAGAAAGGAGATAAATAAATTACATTTATTGCTTATTACATTAAGCAATAAATGTAAATTAGGAAAACAGCAGGTTTAGGAATAAAGGTGATGAGTTCTGTTTGGGAAATACTGGTTGAGATGCCATCCCAATATTAAGATGAGTGAACAGATTGTTACAGAAGAAAATTAGAGTGACGTGGTGACCTTCAAGAGGAGAAAACAGAACAAGTCTGAGACAAGCAGGGTAACCTGGGAAGGAGAGGCCAACTCTGAAAAAAAAAAACAAATGGAGAAATAACGAGGTCTTGGAGAAAAAGCTCAAGCACTCTCAAAGATAGCATATTTTCTGGAAAAAAAAAAAAGAATTTAAATAAATAGACCAAAACCTAGAGTGCTGGGGATCAGTCGCCTAGGAAAGTGTTAAGATGAGGACAAGGCAAGATGAGAAGGGAAAACTGGCTCTGATGTGCCTGGCTTTACTTGTGAGACTGTGGGAAGCTAAGGTTGTGTGTATGGAAGAGCAGGCAGGCTGCTCAAAGGTCTCCTTTGGGTTGAAGAGCATGAGTTGAGTGACTCTCTAGTCCTTGACTCACTCCATGCAGGCTTTGGGGCAAAAACAGCTTACTCCAGTGGTCAAGACAGGACTGGATTAATCCCCAGGCTTTCTGAGGGGCAGGAGAAACAGATTCATTCTGTTGCCCCTCATAGAGCTTGTGGATTAATTCAGTCCTGTCTTGACCACTGATCGGCAGCAGCCTTTTTCTCTAATCATGTCCTTTTGTGGCTCATCTGCTAAGCCAACCCTTTGCCAAGATAGAAGCTTTCATAATTCTCTGTGGGAAGTGGAGCCCACCTGGAACCCAGCCCTCGCTTCTGAGGTCCTTCCTGCCGTCTCTAACCAGCACCTCCCTGCATAACTACTCAAATCTCACCTAATGCTGAGAGCAATAAATGTCCCAAAGTTTCTTACTTCTACCCATCCTTTACTAACAAACCCATGGACAGGGATATAGAGACTAGACTCGAATCTAGACAGCAAGGTTCTCCCAGACCCTGCTTCCTGCAGTCAATATTTATCTTGTCCAACCCCCTTGGAGTAACTCTATTTCAGCTGATTCTCTTCTCCCTGACTGAGTTCCAGCATGGCTTAGTCAGCACGGCCCTGAGTATGAAAGATCTGACATGGCTATGAATAGAACAACTTGATCCGGCAGCAAATGTACGTATCTGTGGCTCAGAGAGGAAGTTATCCACATTTCACAAAGGACCTAGTCCCCTCAAAGGAAGTGCTCAAGCTAAGTCTAGCAAGTAGAATGCCCTAAGAAAGTATGTTCAAAATGTTGACTAAATGGGCCCCTATGCTGGAAGAAGAGTCTAAAGTAGTGCCTGGAAAAGACTGCTTAATTCCTTGAATTCTTTAAACTAAGGAATATGACATTTTGTGACATGATATTATGTTGCATATGATTAATTTGTGCCCTGGGATTCTATCAATGGTGGTAATTCTCTGGATGACATATTTGCAGACAGGAATATTCTGGGCAAAAGGAAATGGGGATAAGACCTCTAAGCCATGCCAACAGCAAGGTCTTTTGAAGAAAAATACACCAGCCAGTCATCAATTGCTCAGAAGATACTAAATCAGTATTGCCAGAAACAAACAATGATGAGGATATAGTGAGGGAGCCAAGGAAGGCCATTTCAACACATGAACCCAAAGGCCAATACCAGTGGATAAATATAAGGGCCACATCTCTAAAAAAAAAACTACCTAGAACATAGTCACAGAGGCACTACTCTGTGTCAGCTGAATCACCAGCGAGTGTTTTGCTAAAAAGGCTATTTAGCACTCTGTGTGGTCTTGGAGTACATTCTTGTGAGCCAGACTTTCCTCCATTATGGTGCTAGGCTGGGCACTTTGATTTCTTTCTCATAAATGGCAGTATGTAGTTGCTAAGGACACATATTCTGGGATTAGACCGCCAGGTGCACTGCCTAGCTTTACCATTATTGTTAGCTATGGTATCTTGCTTAAATTGCTTAAGTTCTCTACAGCCTAGTCTTCCTCCTCATCTGCAGACAGCGAATAATTATACCTACTCATAGTATAATAACAACTAAATAAGATAATACATATAGACAAGTGCCTGGAATATGGTTTATCCTCCACTAATATAACTTACTTTATTATTCTAAGCTGTGAACAAACAAAGTTTTCATATCTGATTTAAACTGGCCTCCTTAGTGGTCAACTCAATTCACTAAAGACATACTCAGTGCCACCTCATAATGTGCTGTGTTTTCATTCTGTGTTCCAGAATTTTTCAAGTTTCAAACATTGTATTGTTCTGCCTAACCTAACATGGCAAGATATAGTCATAGGGTATATGTTTTGTATGAGATAACACCTTCATTTGAATACATTCAAAGAAAAGTTTAGTATTTTAACTGTTTTCTTTTAACTTTATGCTCTTTTTAATTTAACCCATAGCAGTTTCTTCCTGTGAGTCTCCACAGCTCATTTCTCAGACAGCTGTGTTAGCAATGCTTCTCAAACAAAATGTGAACAATATTCTCCTGGAGATTGTGTTTGAAGGCAGATTCACTACATCTGGATTGGGGTCTGAGATCCTGTGTTCCTAACAAACCCTCAAGTGTCCCCCACACACAGTGAGTAACAGACAGTAGTTTATAGTTAATGTTTCATTCAAATTAGTTAAATTTTCTCTGAACCCATTCTTCCCTCCTAGTGATCTTTTTCCTCCCAGCTCTCCCTTTCCCACTCATCTTCTTTTTTTTCACAGCTCCCTCTACTGCATCCCTGTTCCATAATGTTGGTCAAATTTCCTATTCTTCATCCTCTTATTTTTGTCACTTTCTGGAGCTTAGTAACTAGTTGTCAGAAGACTTAGGTGTGTCCCAATGCCACAGGCAATCTCTGCTTTTAAATGGGAAGCTTTACTCCAAGCCTGCACTGCTACCCTAAAGAGCTTTTGTTGTGTGTCAAAAGGTAATCTAACTGATCAGCTGGCCCTCCCAGAGCAAGTTCAAACAGCACATTTCCCTGAAACGTCTAGCTAGATCTCTGGGCTTTTCAATTAGGAAGGCCCCTCCCTTCACCTATCTCTTATATAGTTCTTCCTTCCCAGAGGCGTGTTAATTGTGATTCCCCGGAGAGATCACAGATCCATGAACTCCCAGAGGGGAGTCATATCTTCTGGGGCATCATTCCTAGAAAAAAACTGTTTGCTCCAACTGTAAAGAAGATAGTCTTTTAATAGGGATGGTTTTGATTCATTTTTCTGTTACCTGGTACAAGTATTCCCTACTTTAGCTTTAAAGGAGGTTGAAAATGCCAGTGTCAAATGGGAGCTTACAAGCCATATGGGAAGAGTTACACATCCAGAAAGTGAAAATGTCTCAAAATCCTTAATTTTGTCTCTTTTTAAAAATAATTCGGATGGTATTTGTTACTTCTGTTCTTTCCTTTTCCAAATGAAGGTAATCACAATAAGTGTCTGACCAGGATTAAAAACTTGTCACTTTGGCAATCTAATAATGTATATCTATGGCTTAATTATATGAAGTTATTTGTGTTTCTACTTTTCTATTTTCCATTCATTTTGTGAGATAATGATAGACATATAAAATTCTATTAGTGATTTTTGATTTTTTTGAAGTTGTACAGAGTTTATTCTAACGAGAACTTCCTTAGAAGTCCAATTCAACACACACGTGGAAGCAGTGATTTCTAACGAAATGGGAGTGGAAGACATAGTACCTAATCGAATTGCCCTCAACTCAGAATATAATTCAGATGAACCTCCCAATTTCATGTTTGAAGACAACTACATTGAAATATTTAAGTAACGGCACAAATAACAACTATTGTACTGACAAAGAACACAATACTCTCCAACTGAATCCTTGGTTGACAGGAAGCTCTGCCACATAATAACTTGAAATATGCGTGTATTGGTGCATGAAGGTTCAAGTAAGGTTTATTAAAACTAATTTAAGGATGTCAGTTTATAACGCATGAAAATAAAGGATGAAAATTAAATGCATGGAAATTCAGGAGTGTTTTTATGAAATAGAACGTTAAACTCTTCGTTGCTTTTGTATAATTTTACTCTCCATCAGGTCATCTGGTGTACAGTACGTACTCAGTATGTGCTAAATTGAGCTGCATAAAATTATTTTTATGGCATTTCTAATAGAATTGCTCTATCATTTATTCAAGAATTGCCTTAGTAGAGTATGAGATATAACTATTGTCACTTTATTTGAGGTGAGACTAGAAAACAAACAAATGGAGATTCATTTTCTCTAGTCTTTCGTAGTTCCCAGGAAGTGCCCCACCCCCACCACTGCAGTGACTTCTTGCATTATGTTTCACTCTGTAGTCCTACTGTGCTTCAAGGAGAGCCTAAACGCCTTGAAGTAACAGCAGAGGGGAATAGAAAGTCATGTTGCCTCATTTTTTGGTAGAAATGTATATTATTTAGAGTACAACTTTCTTATTAGCTTTGGGTGGGCTCAAACAAATCTTTGAGGTATGTAAATGAAACTTCTTGGAAGAAAGTAGCATCCAGAATAGAAGTTTTTGAGAACTGCATAGTATATGTAAATGATGGGCAGTGCATGGCCATATACACCTGACCATGTGCAATTGTACCTTACTGTCCAAGCACCAAACAATCCAGAAAAATGCTAAAATTGTCAAAGCCATCCTCTATTCAATGGACTGTTAAATGTGACAAGACAGCTAAAGAGTTTATGTTGGTTTAAGATAGAGACTAGTTTTGAAGAAAAGTTTGATTAGAAAAAAATTTAAGATAAGACTAACAAACAGAAATTGAAAAACAGAAGTGTGCGGTAGACATGACCAGAGACAGGAAGCCTGTGTCAGGGAGCCCAGCACTGCTGCAAGGTTAGACCTTTAATTGAACAAACCAGACTTTCCCAGTGAAGCCCCTGTGGGCTTAAGGGCCAAGCTGGGGTTCTTGGCAGAAGGACCTTTGGTTATTGCACCACTCTTTTGCACCAGGCCTATTTGTCTTGTGGGTCAAATGACTTCAGGAGACAAAGAAAGTTTGGGATGGTAGCTTCAGTGCCCAGCATATTGGATTGACTTCCATAGCCTAGAAAAGGGTCTCTGGCTAGAATCAGCCTATGCTGGTAACACCAGCATTCAAGGGCCAACAGACCACACATTGTCTAAAATATGGAATATTTTTAAAGGAATGAGGATTTTTAAAGGAATGTGATGCAGTTTATAAGGACAATTCAAAATGAGAAGTTTGAGCACTACTGGGCTAAGATAGAGATTCCTAGCAGGCCACTACAGATCATAGTGGTTTAGTTATAATGGACTATCAAGGAAAAAAAGTTTTTGATGTGCCTGAATTACCATTGTTGCTATGTTTTCATCCTTTTGTTTGTAATAATACGAGCCCACAATTGCTTATCAAAAATTTTGGAACCAAATATGCTATGAAATTTAGAGTTTTTCTGATTTTAGAAAGGTAAAATTCTTACGTATTCCATAAATTTCATAATATCTCTAGCTGGGGCTGGGTAACATGAGAAATCACACACATGGCTGTTTCTGTAATGAAATGAGTAAATATTTTCACTAATAAAAATAGATAAATATAAACACAAAAAAATTGATGTGGGGGATTTTTAGATTTTCTAATTGCCAATAGGAAATTAATAAGTATTTTAAATGCCTCTAAGTAGCCTCTATGTAAGTAAATATGTTCAGATATTGATGTCATCATAAATGTTTATGGCTGAGGGCAGTGGCTCATGCCTGTAATCCCAGCCCTTTGGGAGGCCAAGGCAGGCTGATTAGTTGAGGTTAGGAGTTCAAGATCAGCCTGATCAACATGGAGAAATCCTTTCTCTACTAAAAATACAAAATTAGCTGGACATGCTGGCACATGCCTGTAATCCCAGCTACTCAGGAGGCTGAGGCAGGAGAATCGCTTGACCCCCAGAGATGGAGATAGCAGTAAGCCAAGATCATGCCATTGCACTATAGCCTGGGCAACAAGAGTGAAACTCCATCTCAAAATAAATAAATAAATAAATAAATAAATAAAATAAATGTTTATATATGTTATTCATTAGATTAAAATGCATCTCAGAGAAAGTGATCACTTATATTGTGTTTGAAAACAATAGACACATGCTTTAGAAAACATTCTTTATTAATTTATGGGTTAAAGTAGCTTACAAATGAAATATTAAATAGATAATATTAAAAATATATCTGGGGAAAAATGTATTACCACCAATAATTGTACATCTCAAGATGTTATGACATTCCCAGATACAGGAAGATATCACATTCAGCACAACACTTTTGATGCCAGATGTGCACAGAGGTGTTTCCCCACACGCCAAGAAATTCTCTAGCAGACACCAGCTGGATGGCCTATAATTATTCAGTTCTGACAGCATCTACCTGGAGGTAGCATCAGATCTCATGGGGTGAGGGCTCAGGCCCACAAGACTTCCCCCACTTGGGATGCCAATAGCAAACACAGGAAATTTCACCTGTGCTTCTGACCAATCAGCTACAAGCTGGGCTTCCCATAACTCCGTTCTCGGGTTACACTCTATTTGTATTTACTGATTTTTTAAATAAAGATATTACAAAGGATACCAATGAACATCAGATAAAAGAGAAGCAAAAGGCAAGACATGTGGGAAGGGGCACAGAGCTTCCATGTCCTCTTCAGGTGTACCACCCTCCAGGAACCTTCACGTATTCAACTACCAGGAAGTTCCCAAACCCAATCTTTTTGGATTCTGAAGGCTTCAGTACATAGGATGACTAATCAAATCTTTGGTCATTGATAATCAATTCAGCTTTCAGCCCCTTTCACCTCCTAGATGTTGAAGAGTTGGGCTGAAAGTCCCAACCCTCCAAAAATTCTGCCTTGGTCTTTTATGGGAACCATCCCCCTCCTAGAAGCTGTCTAGGGAACCTCAGTCACTAGTAACCTTATTAACGTATAAAAGACTCACTGCAGAGATTCCAAGGGCTTTAGGAACTATGTGCCCAGAACCAAGGAGAAGAGACCAAATTTCTATTTCTTACCACATCTCAGTACCATAGGTATCTAATGTTTTTATAGCAATATTGTTAGCAAAGCATTTTTAGATATTTGATTCTCATCAGAATTCTATGGGGTAAATAGGATAATGTTACTATTAGTCTCAATTTGCAAATGAGAAAATTGAGGCTGGGAAAAACTTCACAGATTTTCAAAGGCTGCTCAGGGCTTTTGATGGCAAATACAATGTTCATTTAATCTTCATACTTCATGGTCAATTCAACTGCAACATATTTTTGTTATATTTTAAATTATCGTAAGATACTTTACATTATGGTAACATTTCACATTCTAAGAACTCATTCATGCCTTCTACATGGATTAAGAAACCCTCATTCATTCACATATTAAAAATAAAATGTACTACTGGGTGTGTATCATGACTCCTAGGCATCCTTCTAAATACTGTAGGAAGAGTCACGGGTGAAGTTCAGCTGAAAGAAACAATTCTAACTTAGGTGGCCCTCAGGAATTCCCTTTTGAAAAGTAGAAGAACTCTATCCCCAACTTTCTCAAAATACTACTTACATTTTCTCAAACATTTGTTACAGACCTTTCTGAATGGGAATAGTAAAACAACCTATGCCCAAGTAACCATATCAGTATTCAAGGAGAGTTTATGGTCATCTTTTCCTGCCCATCATTTTCAGATGAGGCCAGTTTCGCGTGATAAGGGACAGCTCAGGAGAGGCAAACTGTTTACCAGATCCAAGTGTCCTAACTTGGGATTCTGTGTTCTTTGCAGTATTTCTTTCTGCACAGTTCATAGTATTTTAAAGCTAGTCTTTTCTCTCACTGGAGAAGCCTAATCCTTTATAAATGAGAGAAAGTGGCATGCAGAAGAGAGAATGCAAAATCACACAGTTAAGTCTATGTCTGATCAGGAAAGAATACAGCTCCTTAAAGCCCCTTCTACTGACTCTGGCCCTTTCACTGTGTGTGCGTGACAGGAAGAACTCAGAGTGGACAGAGCACCTATGCCTATGGTATGGTTCATGTCTTAATAAAAGCAGTCCCTCTGAAATCCTCCAGGAATTTGAGAGATAGAGTCAGCTGATTGAGATTTAATTAGGTGCTTTGCTTTCCTTGTTGATGATCTATCTCCAATAGAATCCTGACCAATTAAGATTCTCCCTGCTTACTTTTAATTGAAAGCTATTAATGAGCCACATCTGTAGGCTTTTCCCTAGCATTGAGGTTATTGGCTCTAAAAGCCTTCATGAATGAGTCATGTGCTCGAAATGATCCTTGGGGGAAGCCTAATTGGCAGGCTGCCAAGTTACCTGAATGTCAGGTGACCTTCCAATAAACAAAGCACCTGAAAATTAATGGATCACTGATTTGAAGCCATGCTGAGAATCGCAGAATACTTTAAATTAATTAATTAATTATTCAGTAAACATTTGATCATCAAGCACCAGGGAGTTCAGGGGACTTATGTTTACATGGATGGCATTGTATGGTCATTAGGAGCCTGTGCCCTGGAATAAGGCCCTACGCAACACCTCCTCTTCCTTTATAACTAAGGATTGCAAGGTAATACAATGCCTATTTTACAGCACACTCGTTAATATAACTGCGATGAAATAAGTATATATTTCCACTCACTGGGATGTGTCTGAATAAATAGACCACATTTATGTGTATGTATAAATGCTAAGCTCATATGCAACATGAGTTGTTGAGATCAACATGATTGCATCAAATGCAACATGATTATACTCAAGTTCACCCTGGATATACTGTATGTGCACTCATTTTTTAAAAATGCAGCATGATTTTCATCTAAGTCTCAGCCTGCACAATGAGAATCTTGCAAGAAAAAAAAAAGAGTTCAGGAATTCTTACCTGGAAAGAAGATGTGCCAAATGAATGGGGAAGGAGAAACAAGAATGAAGAAAGAAGTTGCCAATTTACTCAGAATCTCACAGGGCCTTTGTTTTAGGCCTGACCAAAGGTTTAAGTCGGCCCTCCTGATCTTTTGACTGTTTGCCCATCCCTGTTATTTTTCACGTCCCTTTGCATATTTTCAACTGCACAAGGAAAAGAGTCTTTGTACCTCCAGAGTCCAGTGTTATTCTTATCCTGCCAATCTTTCTGCACTTATTTCCTCCTCCACTTCATCACTTTCTTGGCACTATAAACTGCTAATCAGAATTTTTTTTCCAACTCGTCTCTCATGATTAGAGAAAGCTGCTTTTTGTGGGTTCCACCAAGCATCCCTATGTTCAGCAGGATGGTCAGGGCTATAATTAAAGGAGTTTTTATTCATTTACAAACCCCTAGAATTGGAGCTTTGTTTCTCAGAATACTGAACAGATTTTTAGTGCAATCGAGGTTGTAAAAAATTAAAGTATGTAGGACCTGTTGAGGGTTTGTAATCCAGTGGTTCTTAAACCTGATCCATGGACTTGAGTAGTTAATATAGAATAGGGTTGTTGTAAGGAATAAATGGATTTACATATGTAAACTGATTAAAGCTCATTTCGCACATGGTAAGTAAGCACTCAAAGCTAGCTGTTATTTACTGACGCTTTGGAATCTGTCCAGTATGAGAAATCCTTCAAACTTAGCTCTTCTAGCCATGTAATTTTATAGTATGTGTTATACATCTTATTTAGAAAATCTCATCATCCCTCTTTCAAAATTATCCCCAAAATGTCTGAGGATTGGCTACAAAATGAGAGGCTCCATAGCATTAAAAGTTATATTACAGAATAATATGTAATGATATGGGAAAGAGATCTATCATACATTGTTAAATAAAATATGATGTGTTAAAACAGTATGAAAAGGACAAAAAAGTTATTAGATTATACATATATGTTGATAAAGTGTTTGGAATGATACACACCAGAATATTAAAAGTGTTATTTCTGATTAGTGGAATTTGGGCAATTTTTTATTTTCTTTCTTCTTAAGTTTCAACAATAAACATGTACTTCTAAGAAAAATAATTGAAATTCTTTTTTTCCCACTTCCCACCTCCAACTGAGGTTATTTAAAAGAAAATGATTCAAGCTTAACTCCTTCAAGAAGATATTTGAGACCTGATTTTATTCACTCCAATTATAAGCACACTACTAGAGTGATCTTAACGTTTTCATTATCGTAAGACTAAGCAACAATGTATTCCACAATTTATTTGGATCTACAGTCAACTGTTTTTTGACAAAGATGCCAAGAACATTCACTGGGGAAAGGACAGTTTCTTCAATAAATATGCTGGAAATTTAGCTTTCTGCTCTTTTCATAGAATGAATGCTACTTAACTTTGGAAGACATCATAAAAGTCATTTAGCCCTACCTCTCTGTGCTGCATAGATTTCTCTACTTCTCTACTGCTAGTCACTCTCTCCTCTCACAGATTTAGACATATTTTTGGCTTAAATGATTTCACTGACTGAGAATCAAGAAATTCAGGGACAGTGAACTCCACCATTAGACAGTTCTCAGAATTTCTTACTTACGTTAAACCAAAATCAACCCATAAAGGGCTGAAACAACAGGTGCATTTTGTTTCCTCTAGAGTGACAGAGTAATTATACTTTTTTATAGCTAAGATTTTAAACACTAAACTAGGGCTAATATTTTCCCCAATCCTCTGTCCCCTAGGCTAAGCTTCTCCCACTCGTCCAACAGCTATTTCTCTCCATTTTCACTGCCACCACTGTGGTTTAGACTCCCTTCATCTCCCTCACCTGACCCCCTGAAAGAGCTGCTTCCCTAGTTGATCCCTTTGCTTCCCCTCTGCATTTCTCCAGTCATCTCTGCACATAGGAACATGATATGTTAATCAGATCATGAAACTTTCCACTTCTCAGGCAATCCGTAATTCCCCATTTCCTTCACACAAACATCTAAACTTCTCCAATGTCCTGTGGAAAATTTGGCCCTGCTTTCCCTCCCCTATCCCATTCTCATCACAGCTCCTCAAGGGTCAAACACCTTCCCATGTCACCGTCTGGCTGGATACCCCCATTGTCTCAGGGCTGTCCCTTCTTATCCTTCAAGTGTCAGCTAAATGACACCTCCTTAATGAAGCCTTCTACCTGGTCTGCAGTAGCTCTTTCACTCAATCACAAAGTGAGCCTCATGTTTATCAGCTTCATTTCCTTGTCACCATTGGTCATTTTCTGCAAATATAGAGAAATACATGGGAGACAGTGTTGCAGAAGCCTGAATTAAACATTCTTGGTGCATGTCATGTACCAACATTGTTCTGGGGAAGGCCTCCTGTTGTTTTATTTAGTTATTTTGCGTTACCTTTTCTACCACTTCTCTGCTCTCATTACATTTCCCTGACCGTTAGGCAACCATTCTATGTGTCTTATGTGTATTGCATCATGATCTTGTAAATGTGTATTTGAATTAACAGGAATACATGTGGATGGTATTGGCTTCTTTCTTATTTGATTCAGCAAATTTTTAACATCAAAAATATTTAATTTTTGATGTTAAATTTAAATTTTTAACATTGAAAAAATCTACCTCATTGCTATAAATACATTTCCTTCATTTCTAATAGTTGTATAGTGTTTCCCAGTGAGCATCCACACGCAGTTGACTTCTGCATTATCCAGTTTGAACACACTGATTGCCTCTAAACTGTCACTAACATAAACAGTACTATAATGAACGCCCTTATGCAAGTCCTTGCATATGTCAGGGATATATTTCCTCTGGATAATACGGTATATTCATTTTTAATTTTACTAAGTACTTCCATAATGATAGGTCCAGGCTAATCTCCAGTCAGTAATGTTTAAGGATCCCTATGTCCACAAGCTTCTGCCAACATTTGCCGTTACCCAGCTTCTATTTTTGCAAATCTTATGGTCATTAAGTGATATCCTATTGTTATTTTGATCTGTATTTCTGTTTATTTCAAGAAGTTTGAGCATGTTTACATGCAGGGCCATGATACATGGATGTGAGTACTTCGAAAAGAGTACCTAGCCAAGAATATGAGTGGGAGCTCAAAACCAGCTCGTGCTCTGTGTGCACTGGCATGTATGGGACAACAGCTATTTGAAGGAAAGGCTGACTATTTCTAATTCCACCAAAGCAATAAATGAGCTGCCATATGCTTATTAATTACTTAGGCTTTAAATTCTGTGAATTCCTAGCTCATATCCTTCACCCCTTTTAAATTGAAGTTCCTAAGTTGGAGGCATTTCTTTGTTGACTTTTTAGTCATTCCTTGAATATTATAATCTCTTTTTTTTAGACCCTGCATATTTCTTCTCCCATTTTGTCAGCTGTCTCAAATTTGTCCATGATATTCTTCTTGCAACAGAATTTTTAAATTTTGATGTAATTTAAAACAATAGTTAATTTTCTCTTTATGTTTTTAAATTATGAGATTGTGCTTAAATCCTTTCCCACCTTTAATTTACATGTATATTTTCTACACTATTTTGTATTAACTTCATAGTTGCACATTTTACATTATGATATTATATCCTTGTGGAATCTGTCATTGTGGTATAAGATAGATTCTGAATTTATTATTCTTCATATTCTAAGACCCTTCACCTTTTTCTTTACATTTACTAAGCAGTTTATTTTTCCCTATTAATTTATAGTACAATTTTATTGTGTAATAGTAAATTGTCTCAGAGCTCCCTGTGTCTTTGCATTGGTCTATTTGTTCATGATTACATGAGAATGTCACTGTTTCAACTTTATATATGCTTGAGCAGTAGAGTATATTCATTTATAATTTCACGAAGTACTACTGTAATGGCAGCTCCAAGTTAATATCCAATCAGCAATGTTTACAGGATCTAGTAAGCCAAGAATCCTTTATTATTTTTTGTTTGTTTTTAAATGACAGCTGTTTATGGACTACTATTTTCCCATACAAATTTTAGAATATGATTTATGAAGTTCCTCAAAATATCCAGTTGAAAGTTTGATTAGCATCTTAATGAATTTAAAGATTATTTGGAAAGAGAATTACCCTCTCTACATTATAAAGTCTAAAAGAAGGGAATGTCACTTCACAACAGATTTCTTTGTTTTCCTTTAATAGGTTTCTAAAATTTTCTTAAATGAAATCTTATATATTCATTGTAAATATATAAATAACTTATAGTTTGCTCAAGATTGTGAATACCATTTTATTTTTATCTTAATATTGCTCTTTGTAGAAAAAAGCTGTTCATTTTGGAATTTTATACCTGGAAATTCATGAAATTGTCTTAAAATTTCTAATAGTTGTTATGTTGATTCTGTTGGCTTTTCTAGGTAGATTACTACCGTGTTTGCAAAAAAAGATAGTTATTTTTTTTCTACCAAATCTTACACTTTTTAGGTTT
The DNA here is from genome assembly GCA_963573385.1 of Cacajao melanocephalus. Lineage (NCBI taxonomy): Eukaryota > Metazoa > Chordata > Mammalia > Primates > Pitheciidae > Cacajao > Cacajao melanocephalus. The sequence goes on from CAUYLG010049134.1 coordinate 65,608, forward strand.
GTTTTTTCCTTGTAGCTTCTATCAGAAATTTTATACTATGTTAAACAGTAGTAGAAATAATGGGTATCCCTGCCTTAATTTTAAAAGACAAAACAATTATTAATTTGACAGTTAGTATAAATTCTGTTATAGGTTCTAGTATATAGCTTTGATCAAGTTCAGGAATTGTTCTTTCATTATTAGCTTAAAAATATTTTAAATTACACAATTAAATGCTTTTTGTTCCTTTCATAAGAAAATCCTATGTTGTTTTAAGTTACATTTTATATAACAGTAATACCCTTTTTGATGGTGAACCATCCCTGCATTCCTGACAAAAAGTCTACTTTCAGGATATAATTTTTAAAATATAACTTTCAATTTCTGTGTCTATGTATAAGTAAAATGTACCTATGATCGTGTTCTTATATTGCCCTTCTACATATTGGCATCAAGATTGTCCTATCTTCATAAAATGAGTTGGGCATATGTCACTTTTTCTTTGCATTCTGAACAACTGTAAAGCCATGTGAGCTGGGTTGGGGTTTTTTGATCTTCTTTTTTTGGGAGATTGGGAGAAGACAAATTTTGATTATCCTTTCAATTTTGTATTGCTTATTGGTTTATTTAAGGGGTTTTTTTCCCCCATCAGACATTTTGTACTTTTTTTTTTGGTATTTTTGTAGCAATTTATCCATTGCCTTTGGGGTTTATATGTATATTACTGCTATCGAGTAACTATGAGAGTAGAACAGGAGCAATAGGGAAATAATCTAGTTCTTAGTTGCTCTTGTTGGACTATTGGATTAATAAAACTTATAATGTCCTACTTCTGAATTTCTTTTATTAGAGATAATTAATAGATTATCTTATTTTTCAGCCACTAAAGTTTATTTACATATGTGGATCCTCACTCTTTTTTAACTTCTAAAATTTGCTGTTTCTGTAGTTACTTATCATTTTACTTTTGGCCTTTTATTTTTTGCATTCTCTCTTTATTTTAATCAGTTTCAACAGGCTTATCTTATTACTATTTCCAAAGAATAATCTTTGGGCTTTGTTTTTTGTTATCTTTATTATTTATTTCCACTCTTATTTTAAATATTTTCTTCTTAATTTCATTGTGTTTATACCATTGTTTTTCTTAGTTTTGAGTTAAATGTTTAGCTTAGGTTGTTTTATTTATAAACATTTTTAATTTTCTGATAAATATATTTAAATCTATAAATTTTCTACTAAGTAGTGCTTTAGCGTATCTCACAAATTTTAACAAATAAAATTTTAATCAGTTTTAAATATTCTGTAATTTTTCTTAATATTTTTAATTTAAATGATTTTGTATTATATTAATGTTCAGAGATATGAAAGGATTTTCCTGTCCTTTTCCAGATTTCTTTTTTTTTTTGAGACGGAGTCTCACTGTCACCCAGACTGGAGTGCAGTGGCACGATCTTGTTTCACTGCAACCTCCACCTCCCAGGTTCAAGCAATTCTCTACCTCAGCCTCCCAAGTAGCTAGGATTATAGATGCGCACCACCATGCCTGGTGAATGTTTTTGTGTTTTTAGTAAAGACAGGGTTTCACTGTATTGGCCAGACTGGTCTTGAACTCCTGACCTTGTGACCCACCTTTCTCAGCCTCCCAAAGTGCTGGGATTACAGGCGTGAACCACCACACCCAGCCACAGATTTATTTTCTAATTGCATTGCACTGTCGCTCTATGATCCAATCTGCCAACCACCTCACTACCAGTGTGCACGCACACACACACACACACACACACACACACACACAGAAGTTGATGATACACTTTATCTCCCCAAATAGATTTGAAAAAAGATTGAGTTATACTTTTCAAAGTATCACTATGTTTTACAGTAGTTGCTTTATAAATATTTGTTAGATTAGTAATTAAAAGTCTATGTATGTAATTTGAGAGATTGGAGGTTAATAGGAATGTATTTGCATGAGGTGTTACTAAGTAATTACATTAATTTCCAAGACACAGAAGAAAACCAGTATCATCAAGCTGGTTATACCTCATAAAAGTCAGATCCATCTAACCAAGTGAATTGTTAATCATATAAGGGATGATTACCTGGTTTGACACTAAGTCTTTTATTCTGCTCTTTCCCTTCTGATATTAACTTTCTGGACACTTCTCCCTTGGACTTATAAGATGCTGCTTTTCAATAATCTGTGCTTATCTGGCACATGGTTTAATAATACTTTGCAATTATTTATTGAATGAATGACAAAGTAGCAAAAGTATCCAAGAAGTAAGGGATACATTGTTCAGCAATAAGCCAGTCATTATAGCAGACGCTTGTTGTGCCCTGTCTGTATTACCCAGGTTGTTACTATTTTTAAGCACACTGGCCCTACCTATTGCCCAGTCTTGGTGCCTGAGGACTTTCTCCAGCCATTGGAGTTCACTTTGGAGCAGGCCGAGAGTTCCAGGGAATTAATCTCCCTGACGCTAAGAGTAGCTCTTAACCAATGATTGGTGGAAATTTGTGGATAAATATTCCAGCTTCTTTACTCCCTGGGTGGACTAACTCTACGGTGTGTGTTCTAAACTGCCACCAGGAGTTCCCCCAGAAAGATTAAGCTCTACTTTTCTAAAGTGATAATTGGCTCAAAAATGTACTCTTTATTGTTTTCCTTTCACGTTTTAGTTTCACTTCCCTAAATAAACTACATGATCTCAAATCCTTGTCTCAAGTCCATTTCTGAGGGGAAAATCTTAGCAAATATATTCTGAGTACCAGCTCCGTGGAGGGCATCATGTATGTCATTGGGAATATAGGAAAGATTAAAAAGAAAAATAGGGAGAAAATTGATAATTTTCCAAAAACTAAATATTGGTAGCTTTCTATTCACCACTGTTCACCTACTAACCATATTCCTGCTAAGACTGTCCTTCATTGAAACTGATTTATTTCCTTGTGAATCACTTTCATTATACCCCCTTAGAAGGCAGACTCATTTATCTTCACACTCCAACTCATCTGACACAATGTTCTTCATGCAGATAACACTCAAATGATTCTGATTAACACAGAAATACAAAGAATATTTAGAGACTATTATGAACAACTATACACCAATGCAGTCAAAACAGAGGAAATGAATGCATTTATGGACACATATAACCTACCAAGGTTGAACCAAGATTAACTAGAAAATCTGAACATACCACTCATTAGTGTCTCAACAAATAGTCTAGGACAAGATGGATTCACTGCTGAATTCTACTGAACTTTAAAAAAGAACTAATACCAATTCTCGCAACTAATTAAAAAAAAATTAAAGGGTAGGGAGTTTTTCCACATTCATCCTTTGAGGTCAGTGTAACCTTCCAACAAAAAACAATTAAGAACACAACAACACAACAAATACAGACCAATGTCCCTAATTAATATTGACACAAAAACTCTCAACAGAATACTAGTAAACCAAATCTAACAGCATATTAAAAAAAAAAAAAAGACCATACATCATGATCAAGTGAGATTTATCCCAGGAATGCAGGGATGGTTTAACATATGCAAATCTGTATATATGATACATGCCACCAACAGAATGAAGGACAAAAAATCATATGATCATCTCTACAGATGCAGAAAAAAAATTAGATAAAATTCAACATCACTTCAGGGTAAGAAACTCTCAATAAATTAGGTATAGAAGGAAAGTACCCCAACACAATAAAGATCATACATGACAAACCCATAGCAAACATCATATGAAATGGGGAAAAGCAAAAAGCTTTTCCTCTAAGATCATAAACGAGAAAAAGATTCCCATTCTCATTACTCTTACTCAATATAGTACTGGAAGTCCTAGCCAGAGGAAATATGCAAGAGAAACAAATAAGGGACATCTAAATTGGAAAAGGGAAAGTCAAATTGCCCCTATTAATAGATGACATGTTCTTACATATAGGCAAATCTAAAGACTCCGCCAAAAAACTTAGACCTGATAACTGAATTCAGTAAATTTGCAAGATACAAAATCACCATAGAGAACTCAGTGATGTTTCTATACACAATGAACTAGCTGAAAAATAAATCAAGAAAGAAATTCCATGTACAATAACTATAAAAAATGTAAAAAATACATAGAAATAAATTTAACCAAGGAGGTGAATAATCTCTAAAAGGAAAATTATAAAACACTGATAAATGAAACTGAAGAAGATACCCCCCCAAAATGGAAATAATATCTCATTTTATAAGCTGGAAAAAATAATATCCTTATAATGACAATATTACTCAAAAAATATGCATATTCAATGCAATTTCTATCAAAATGCTAATGACATTCTTTACAAAAATAGGAAAATCATCCTAAAATATATGTGGAATCACAAAAGACCCTGAGTAGCCAAAGCATTCCTGACCAAAATAAACAAAGTTGGAGGCATCAAATTACCAGATTTCAAAATATACTATAAAGCTTTAGTAATCAAAACAGCATAGTACTGGAAAAACAAAATAAAAACAAATCAGACACACAAATGCAACAAATTAGATAATCCAGAAATTAACCCATGTATCTACAGTCAACTGTTTTTTGACAGAGTCCAAGAACATTCACTGGGGAAAGGACAGTCTCTTCAATAAATGTGCTGGAATACTGAATATGCATATACAGAAGAATAAAACTTGACCCTTATCTCTCACTCTATTCAGAAATCAACTCAAAATGGTTTAAAGCCTAAATATAAGACCTGAAACTTTAAAACTACCAGTAGAAAACATAGGGAAAATGCTTCAGGATGTTGGTCTGAGAAAAGATTTCATGATTTTAAGATTTTATCTTATTTTAAGACCTCAGAAGCACAGGCAATAAAAGCAAAAATAAACAAATGAAATTATACCAAACTTAAAAGCTTTTGCACAACCAGGGAAGCAATCAACGGGGTAAAGAGGCAACCTACAGAAAGAGAGAAAATATTTGCAAACTATTTATCCAACAAAGGTTTGATATCCAGAATATAAAAGAAACTCAAACATCTCAACAGCAAATAAACAATCTGATTAAAAAATGGGCAAATAATCTAAACAGATATTTCTCCAAAGAAGACATACAAATGGCTGAAAAATATTTTTAAAGTTTAATATTACTAATCATCTGGGAAATGTAAATAAAAACTATAATGAAATATCATGTCACTTCAGTTAGAATGGCTATTATCAAAAAAGAAAAAATAGCAAATGCTGTTAAGGATGTGGAAGAAAGAGAACTTATGCACACTCAGTGGGAATGTAAACTAGAACAGTCAACTACAACTATAGTTATAGTTGTACTAATGATACTTATAAACATAGAGTAAACTAATATTGAGAACAGTATGGATGTGTCTCAGAAAACTACAAATAGAACTACCATGTCATCCAGCAATCCTACTACTGGGCATTTATACAAAGGAAAAGCCATCAGGATTTCAAAGAGACATCTCCATCCCCATGTTTATTGCAGTACTATTCACAGCAGTCAAGATATAGAATCAATCCAAGTGTTCAATAACAGACGAACGGTTTTAAAATTATGGTGTATATACACAATGGAATACTATTCAGCCATTAAAAAGAATGAAATCCTGCCATTCACAGTAACAAGAATGAAACTGGAGGATATTATGTTACATGAAATAAGCCAGGAACAGAAAGTTAACTGCCACATGTTCTTACTCATATGTGGAAGCTTTAAAATGTTCATCTCATAGAAGTAATAAGTAAAATAGAAGATACCAGCAGCTAGGAAGTTCATAAGGGAAGAAAGGGAGAGATGTGGACACAAAGGGTACAAAATTATCACTAGATAAGAGAAATAAGTCCTACTGTTTTGAAGAAAAAAAATGAAGGAAGGAGCATCTAACATCAGAAGCAATTTCAGACAAAAGAAACTTCCTCTGAAAGGAACAGCTAAGTGAGGGCCATAAAAACTGACTGAAAATTTGAGTATAAGTTTTACACACTCTTAAATAAAGTGGGAATTACATCCATTGAGAAACTATTATTGTCACTTCATAACCCATAAAATGGTTTTTGCTAGTGAGTAGCACTTCAAACCCATACAATTCTCCTGGTGAAAAAACATTTTCTGTAATGATGACAATTATAAAAAGAAATGATATTGGATGGCATCTAATCATTCCTTCTTCAATCAACACATATTTATGGAGCAGTAAAAATGACTCAGTCACTGACCTTGGGAGCTTATAGACCAGTAGGGGAAGAAGGTATTAAATAAAGAATTACACAAATAAGCATTTAATTGAAATGTTAGTGAGTGTTATAAGAGTATATGATAGAGTAATTTTACCTCACCTTGGAGCAAAAAGGGAGAGGGGATAAAGTTATCTTGGAGAAAGCATTAGTTCAGCTGAAATAGGCTTAGGCAGAATTGTATGATTCTTAAGGTACTAAGTAGATTCTTCATATACAGAATAAGTACCTAAGCTTGGGCACAATACAGGCAAATAAGGAAAGTATTTTGCTGTTCTCTGAGATAAATTCACAAAATGAGGCTCTCTTAAGGACCTGGCTATGATAATAGCATGTCCTTCTCCCAAAGTGACACAGTGCTGGAGATACCCAGGGAAGAGAAAACAAATGTTGTTGATACGCACTCATTTAACCTGACAGATAGTCACCTAAAATTAACTTTGACTGTAGACTTTTAGCTTCTGAGACCATGAATGGAGGAAAATGAAAAACTAAATGTTATTTATCACATCCTGAAATTGAGTTTGCCTCCCAGAAGGAATGCTATAGTCTAACTTGACCAGCATTTCATAAGTTGCCTTTCACTTAAGCAAAACACACATATGTAGATGCTATTTAACCAACTAAACAACAGCCTTTTCAAAAAGTGGGGTGACTAATGAGCAGTATCCAGCTTTAATCATGTATTTCCAATATTTATTTGGCTGATATATCTTTGTCTCTGTTTTTCATTCTATATGTGCACATAAACAAGAGCTCAGTAGTATTTTAGAGATGAGGAGGAAACTGTGGTGATAGCACAGGTACATAAAAAACAATGCCATCTTATTTGGATCTTAAAGAGATAAACCAGCTATTTAAATAGTTTGAAAACAAATGGCAGTCAAAGCCACGCTAAACTATCATATATGCAGAATTTTCCAAACCCAAAACAAACACCTTGACTATAGGAGGAGTAGAGAGAAGTCTAAGTGGACCAGCTTTGTAGTCAGAGATCCCAACACTGTCATTTACTTGTGACCATGGTCAAGTTTCTTAATCTCTCTGAGCCTCACTTTACTTACTCATAAAATGTATCTACCCTCTAAAAAATTAGAGGAGTTACCACATGTAAAGCACTTGGAAGACTGCTCAATAAACTTGAAATTTATTGTTATTTTTAAAGGAGTAGTGTTTTCCTTTCTACGCCACTGTAATGACTTCATTAACTTTTGTTTTAAGGGCTAGAAAAGTACATGAGATAGCAAGCCTAGAACCTTCATGGTGGTGACCACTGGCAAGAATTATCAACACACATATATCTTCTGACTTATTATAGCCTCCTTTGGTAAATTTGAGCACTTATATGGCTTTTGTTACCAAATACATTTTGATAACTTTCAATCTACAAGTTTTTTTCTCCATTAACTTCTTGTGTACATAACTGCTTACTGGATGCCTCCCAACACCTCAAACTCAACTGATCCAAAGCAGAATTCATTATCACACTTGTAGACCTCCTCTTTTTCATCCCTATGTTCAGTCTCAAATGTGCGGTGAGGACCAGGGTTGATTCAGTTGACTAACTGGCCAGGCTGATAGTTATTTCCTCATAAATCTGTTACAAATTTTAAAGGATGACTTTACAAAATAGAGAAGAGCCATTCTACAGTTAAAAATAAATGAAAAGCAATGTTTCCCTTCTAAAATATAGAGTAAGCAGCTAGTTCAAGGATTCTTTACTTAAAATCATTTCACCAACCACTTAGACATTGAAGCCAGGAATCTAAGAGTCATCCCAGATTTCTTCTCTTCTTTCATTATGTCATTACTCTCAGCCTTGTTTTTATAATAATTAATCTTTTTTTTGTTTTTGTTTGTTTTGTTTTGTTTTATTTTCAAATATGGGGTCTTGCAATGTTGCCCAGGCTGAGCATATAGTGCAGTAGCTATTCACAGGTGTGAGCATAACACACGACAGCCTCGAACTCCTGGGCCCAAGGGTTCCTCCCATCTCAGCCTCGCAAGTAGCTGAGACTACAGATGCACCTCGTTGCCCCCAGCTATATTTTTATGTTTTTTTTTTTATATAAAACTTCAAATCCATGTTGAGTTTCCCTTCTTACCTTCAGGTGTTCTTTACTTCCCACCTGAAATAGCTCAACTGCTTCTAAGCCTAACTTCTGACCTTTGGCTTGGCTAAAATCCCTCCCCAACACTGTGGTTTGGTGACCTATCTGGAATGCAAATCTAATCAAGTTTCTACCCTCATTTCCCATTGCTCCCCATGGTCTACAGTGTGACCCTGTCCTTACCACACAGCTTCCTTAGATCCTCTTTTGATTCACGGTTTCAATGATACTGAATGATTTTCTGTTTTTTCTCTTTCAGGTCATATTGTTTGGTGATTTTGTAATTTCATTTATGCCTATAACAATCTTCTCACCATAACTCCTATTCATCCTTCAAAAAAAGTCTCAGGTAGCATCTCTCCAGGAAGCCCTTCCTGATGCATTCGGGCTGATCTATGTAATAGCTTCCTGGGAGCTATCCTAGGAAAAAAACTGCCGCACACCTTAGCCAGTTATTTACTACACTGCATTGAGAATGCATACCACCTCCTGCTAACTAGGTGGTAAATGTCTCAAAGGTAGAGCTTTTCTGTCTTACACTATACTTGAATCATCTGCAATAAATATTTAGTGAATTAGGATGAGGCTCAACACTGGCTGCATGTGGGAAACATCTAGGGATCCTTCAAAAATGTAAATACCAACAACTCACTCTAGACCATTGAAATGGGAAGCTCTGGGAGGGGAGTCTAGGAGCTTAAATATTTGAAACTCTTCAAGTGGTGATAAGGTATAGCTGAGACTGGGAGTTCATTGCTTAGATGATCACTGGGCAAGGATGTGGTGGATAATATGCCAGAGACATATGAAGGTGTTGATGCTTAATGTACCTTTCATTCATGAATTTATCTTCTATGAGATGATTGCTGGTAATATTCCACTCCCCACATACACATATCATAAAGATTGTTTTGTTTGGCAAGCAGGCAACTTAGTTCATCAACCAGGCACCAAACTGTGAGCCATCCTATAACCTTAGTGTTCTTGAAAGAGCATCCACTGCCAATACACACCCATTTGTTTAAAATACAGTACTGTAAGAAAGTAGCAACAAAGGGAGGCAAAGAAGGAGTGGGTTTTAGGTGCCTCATACATTCATGTCTTGATATTAGGGAAAACAGTCTCAAATGCAAATACTTCCTGGTTCTCTTAAAATGTTACTTTGTAATGTTCAGACCTTTTTTTGTCTCTTTGTCTATGATGGTCATAGTGATGGGCAGTGAGTTTGTTTCTTTTATAAGATCTAGGTCCACTGTAACAGAGAGGTAGTGCCTTATCTTGATTCTAGATGATTTATAACTAACAGCACTTGGCATAAGTTCTACATTGGATAAGTAAGGCCAGTTTGGGATTATTATTATAAACATTCATGTTTGTGGGAGGAATATGTGACTCTAGATTACAATTTTTCCATGAAGAGTGTTTTCTAATAAAAAATACCTTTTAAAAATCAACATAAAGACAGTAAAAAGAGGGAGAAAAGCCTTTTTAAATGATCAACCGTTAGAAGAAAAATACACTGGAGTCTTGCAATATCATAACTAATATTCAAACGTTAAATCTGTTTGATTAAAAAAGTTTAATGAGCTGTAAAATAAATACACTTCCATTAAATATTAAATAAATTATTTACAACTTGAAAAAATACTTTTGCCTTCGTGCACCTTTATATACAGAAATAGCATAAAAAGTGACAATTGCAAGTTTAAAACCATCGTAACAAAAAGATTCCATTGTCTTATGATCCACTGGAAAGAGGACCAACTCATCATCTATGGTCATGACTTGGCAGTGACTCCAGTGTGATATCCTGTGAGAAAATAAAATAAACAAAATGTTACAGATAAGCTCAATTCCAGCAAAGCTTTGAGAAACTTTAAAGCATATCAGGAATCAGAATTTCTGTCCGTTGTTTTCTAGTACATAGTATGAGAAATGCTGAGATTTTCAGAGACCAACTCTTATTTTGGCTTGAGTTCCTCTTTCACACCTGCTTTGATTACACACCTAATTTAGTAGAAGTCTGCATATGCTCAAACCTGTTGCATCAAATTCAGCTGAATAAAAAAAGCAATAGTTTTCCTTACCAGATCTATGCAGTGGACATAATTAAAATCAAAGATTAAGTGTCTCCGTGTATTTACGATATACAGTTATTTTAGGATAATTAGTACCAAGGGCATAATAATAGTAACTACCAGTTAGTAGGCAGCCACTATGTGCTGGCACTGTATATTCTTTTTCTTTTTTTTACTGAAATGATTCTGAGATCTATGCTGAAAAATCTCAGTGGCATTAAAATAACCAAAATCCATCCTTATTCATGTGGGTGGTCTTAGCTTTACTACACGAAGCCAGTACATTAAAAATTTTGATGCAATAAATACTGAGTACATCACTGGTATGAATAATTATGCATTTTATGAGTTATCGAGCTAATTCTGTAATAGGCTAAGAACAAAATATCTATACTTCACTAATGCTAAATATAGCATTGTTCTAGCATCAGAACCACCTGAAGTGCACATTAAAAACAGAAATTACAGTTCCGTACATTTAGGGCTGGGCTTAGGGATATGCATATTCAACAAGCATCTCAAGTAACTTTTTTTCTTTTTTGAGGCAGAGTTTCGCTCTTGTTGCCCAGGCTGGAGTGGAATGGTACAATCTTGGCTCACTGTAACTTCCACCTCCTGGGTTCAAGTGATTCTCCTGCTTCAGTCTCCTGAGTAGTTGGGATTACAGATGCCCGCCACCACGTCCAGCCAATTTTTTGTATTTTGAGTAGAGACGGGGTTTCACCATGTTGACCAGGCTGGTCTCAAACTCCTGACTTTAGGTGATCCGCCTACCTCGGCCTCCCAAAGTGCTGAGATTACAGGCATCAGCCACCGTGCCTGGCCCTCAAGTAGCTCTTAAACTCACTAAAGTTAGACAATCAACAACTGAAATGACATCATCTTTCTTGAATGTCTAAGGAAATAAAGTTCCTTCTTCTGCCAAACTTTAAGTGTGGTCTTCATTTCCTTGCCTCCCTCTTCCTCTGGGAGTTTTCTTCCTTAGCTGCTCACATTTATTATCAAAGAAATATCCCTCTTCACACCTTCTTACCTTATACCTACAACATGCTCAGCTCTCTATCTTTACAAGAAAATAAAATCTATGTTCTCATCAACCTATTTATCAAATTTGCATCCCCCTCCCTTTCTACCTCCTTTTGTAAAAAAGAGTATTCAACCTATTGTCTGTCTCCATGCCCTCACAGTTTTAGTGCAGGCACCCCCAACTGTGCCTCTTCACCATGTGAGCTCAATCTATCATCATGACTGTATCTTCCCTAACACTCATTTAGACCAAGCCATTTTTCACAAGTTTCTCAAATGATCTATTCCATTTCTCAATATAATCTTTCCTTCCCCCTCACAGTTTCTTGTACCAATCTCACTAGTTCCAAGGCTACCCTGAACACAACTCCTCCCTAAATAAATTCCACTGGATTCTTTGTTTTCGCTGGAAACTTCTCATACTCCATTGGTTTCTTTCTCATGACTTTATTTAGCTTTCTGGGTATTCTGGTTTCTTACATTTTTTTTCCTATCTACTAAACAAAAAGTTCTTTGAGAATAGGATCAGTGTCTCTCATATTTATATCCCTACTAATACTGATTAAACACAGAGTCCATTCTCAATATTGAATTCTATCTCATACTCAAAGAACAATACTTTAATGTAGCCATTGTTCATACTGTATACATAATTAAAAACACATTCCTTATTTTTCTTGAGATGATATAGTGTTAAATTTTTCAAAATTATATGATATGATCTAAAGATATATTTTAGAGCTCAAACCTGTAACTTTATCTTCAGTTATGCTAAGGCATGTACATTTCCATTTTCTTGCCGAAGTTTCTTTCTTTCCTCAGCTTCTCCTTCATATTTCCTTAAGTATCGTTTTCTAAACCTTCAGAGAATAAAACATTCTAATGTTATCAAAGTTCTATTTATCTATATATTTGATTGGTGCTTTTATGAGTACAGGGAGTTCCACTTCACGAGTAGTTATAGACCAGTAATAACTACACTTGATACTAAACCCAAACCTGGCTATAAAATATTACCAATTTCTAAGGGGGTGTTTATGTTGATGTTTTATAAACACATTTCCAGAGGGCTTATCTTTAAATAAATATATCTTGATATACCAATTCTGAGAAGGTGTGAAACACATCCGTATGTCTTGTTTTTGCAGAACTTAGCACATCTGCCATGTAAAATAGGAGAAGATGATGATATAGTTTTGCCATAGGGGGACTCTATGCTTGCACAAGTTAAATGATTAAATATTTAAAGCAGGCTTACAAAACAAGTTGAGCTTTATTTATTTCTAAGTACAAAATATATCCTTCTAGTTTAATTTACTGCTACTTTCCACCTTAAAGACTCAATATTTAAAAACTTCTTGTTATTGTATAAACAACCCTGTTGTTAGGAGGTCTTTAACCCATCTACTAAACATTATCATTAAAATCATAAAAATATTTCTTCTATTGTGATATTTAGGGAGAAAATTCACCTCAATCATGAAAACAAACCCAGCAACTTTTGCTTAGGTTTGGTGTTTATGTTTCAAACACAAGGAGAATACGGGAAAAAAAGCCACTGCTTAATTTTAAGAGTGCTAACATAACAAAATCTATCCACTCTTTTCCAAAGAAGTATTAAATATTTCAAGTCGAATAATTACAAGTTTCATTATTACAAAACGTCTTCCTTAACTAGCGATTGTTTCACTCTATCCTTCGAAATAATAATTGTTTGTCTGAGAGTATCTCTCCTAAACACATTTCCATATCTGGCGTGAGGTACTAAAAAAACAGGATAAATTCTAGGGTGTACAAAACAAATTTAAGCCACATGTCAAACTTTATATGCCCAATAAAACAATTTTTATGTATCATTTTATCATAATCTGATCTAAATTTAAAATAATTGTAAACAATGGCAGAAGATAACCCCTTGTTTCCTGAATGATAGAGTGGTAGATCAAGTACACAACTGGATAGCTGTTAAAGTAATTTACCAAGACCTAAAATTAGAAGAATGAGTCCCTTGCTTTTCCCAAGCTCTAGCTGCACATGAGTCATCACAGAGCCATTCATGTCCTCCCCCAGCCTCCCTTATTCATGACTTCTGTTGGACAGACAATGCCATTTTGATGTACCCATCATTGCCTACTACCTGGGATAGTCTAATCCTAATATTCATTGGTCATGAAGTGAAGTGTGTGATCTATTATTATGAGCACGGAAAAGATATGCTGGAGTGGAACAGTAATAGAATTGTCCTTGCTTGCTATGCCATGTTATGTGATGAAAATTGATTTTTTAATAATTGAGTTCCCATATTTGACAGTAACAAAATAAGCATAAGTTCTAAGTAAATTAGTACCATGTGACAATATTCCTAACTCAGAATTCTGAATTCTAATATGAGCAGAAAGCATATCTATTCTTGGATGCTGATGATTTGTAGTTATTTGTCATTTTTAGGTATCAAAGCAGTAGGTCTGATACTATGAATCTACTATAAACCAGGTCGTAATTAGCTTCCGAGGCTGGCTGAAGCATAAGACTTCACAGAAGATACAAATGTTTTCTGAGATTCTAGAGTAACCATGAGTAGAAAAATAACACGAACTAAAGCCATCATTTTTAAGTTCAAAAAACGTCTAGATCTTCTGAAAAAGGGCTTTACATATTAAATTTCAATGGTGGCCATAATCATAAATGTTGACCACTTTTCTGTGATGTTTATCAATAAAATATAAAAATATGAACCAAAGATCATGTGACAACAATAGAATAATTCATCTAAAATACCAGAGCAGAGTATGAGAGAAATACTGAAAAAATTAGCCTGCCATTACTGTAAGAAGAATTTGTAAGTTGTGTCATACTTACTGGACTGTAATAACAGCAATAGTTGTGAGGATCACGGCAAGGATAATGGCAGCTATGGCTGGTAATGCAATTTTAGATAAATTACTGTCAGTCATGCTGTGAGTTTTCATGGACTTTTCCCCACACCGTTCACCAAAGTAATCTTGCTGACATCTGCAAACAATCCGCATTTTAAAATTATAATCACAAAAACATTCTGTGTATTTTAAGTTAACTTTTCAGATCATAAAGAACAATTTAATTCCAACATTAAAGAAGTTATGCCATATATTTGTATTTCAAATAATGAAACATAGAATGCATTCTAACTAAGGATCTATTAGTATAAGAACAAGTTGAGATTAGTTTGGGTGTGATATTCCAAGAAGACACACCTTGTCATTCTTTGTGTTTCTTTTATGACCAACTAATGAATTCAGTGATTTGTTATGCAGTTGATACCTTCCACTATTATTTAATCTACTAGCAGCTTGTGGGAGGTGAGGGGGGAGGAGGTTAAAACAATGTGAAAAATTATGTAAAAAATCACCTTTAGGTCCTTTTTTAAAGGAGCTTTAAAACACACACACACACACACATATATATATATATATATATATATATATATGGAGAGAGAGAGAGAGAGAGAGAGCCTGCAAGCAGGAGCTTGCATGAGAAATGATGGTTTTATACCAGGGGTTAGCAAACCACAGTCCATGGATCAAATCTGGCCATTTGCTGCTTTTTTGTTTTTATTTTTAAACATCCTGCAAGCTAAGAATAATTTTTACATTTTTGGTTTTTTTTGAGATAGGACTTTGCTCTGCCACCCAGGCTGGAGTGTAGTGGTATGATCATGCAGTGTCAATTTCCTGGGCTCAAGCAATTCTCCCACCTCAGCCTCCAAGGTTTCTGGGACTACAGGCTTCCACCATTGTACCCAGCTAAATTATTTTGTAATTTTTGTAGAGATGGGGTTTCACCATGTTGCCCAGGCCAGTCTCGAACTTCTGGGCTCAAGGGATCTGCCCACCTCAGCCCCACAAAGTGCTTGGAATACAGGTATGAACCACCACACCCATCAATTTTTACATTTTTAAATGGTTACATTTTAATTGGTTATATAAGTGCATATGACAATCTTGGCCCAGTAAGCCTATAATATTTACTATCTGGTGCTTTAGTAAAAAGTTTACTGACCTTTGGTTTATACATTGGAAAAATAAATGGTTTCCTACAGTTAGGGATTTCAGACATAGTGCTAGAAATACAGAATTCTATGGACCTTAGGAAAACTTACTTGCATGTTACTGCTTCCAGGTGTGCTATATATTTGCATTCTCCATGAATGCAGAAATTTTGGAATTCTGCATTACATGGATTTTTCTTCTTTCTGTTTCTTCTATTTTTTCCATTTTTGCCTCCTTTTTTCTTTCTTTTGGGTTTATCTGAAGTATTTTCACTTTCTGTCTTGTTTTTTTGGGGTTTAACCACCTGTTCAACTAAAAAAGAAAAGATTTATTGGCAAGAGTCTCTCAATCTTGCATATCGTTTTAGAGAAATGAGACAAAGATGTCATAACAGTGAAAGCTCACAGGGAATAACAGCCATGCTCGCCTCATTACCTAACGCAATATAAGAGTTAGAGAGGATTGAGTAACTCTAATTTATAATTTTCAGTTTTTTCTACCTGCAAGTAGTGTCCACTCATGATTATAGTTGGGAAATAGTGAGTACTACTTGCAGGTGGAAAAACTGAGAATTATAACTTAGAGTTACTCTATGTCATAATGCTCCACCTCCCAGATTACAACAGATTAAAATCAATTGATATTTTCCATGGAGCTCATTTCTGTGGTCAATCTATTTGAAAACAGAAGCCCAGAAATATTTGTATTCAATGCTTCAGAGATTTATTTACATCATCAGATCCACAGAAATTTTTGTTCAGTCTTGCAGTTATGCAAGGTGTAGTTTACCTGCATGCTAAAGATACGAAAGGACTTTCCATGTTAGTGTTGTGCATTTTGTTACGCTAATGTCTGAAAAGGTTTATCTGAGTGAATATATAGCAAACAGATCCTAGTGAAGAAAAAATACTGTTAGTCATAAAGATCATGCAGCACTCATTAAATGCAAAACATTAGAAACATAACTAAGGGCAACTAGGGTATCAAAGATAGAATATCTGTAATTAAGGGAAGATTAAATAAATACTAAGTATTTTAGCAGATTATTATAATAACATTTAACAAAAGTAAAATTAGGAGCAAATGTTTAAGAGGTTGTTATGTAATTTTTATGTTGAAACTTTTCTGTGATGATAAAGAAAGCACAAGATAGAAAAGTCTTTTAAAAGAAATATTTTGAATGAACATAATTTCTCTTTATCAGATAGATTACAAACTATAGACAAAGACAAATAATAAATAGTCCCTATGCTGAAGTGTTGCAATAAACACTAACATCATAGACATTTAACTTAGCCTTTCAAAGGTGTTCAACCAACATTTTCACTCTATTTCACAATGCATTGCAATTTTGAACATTAGTCACTTGTACTACTAATCATTTACTTGGCCTTCTGAAGTGTTAACAACTTGAAACATGTTTAAGAGAACAATTTCTAGAGACCTTGATGGTCTAATTTTATGCTTTCAAAAATAAGCATAAATGAACCCCCTCCCACTTCACAGAAAGGCACACTTTCAGAAGGAAGGGAGAGAAGTGGAAAGTTCCCTAAAGGTTTTCTCACCTCCCACTTACCCCAGTCACTGTCCCTGTGATACCACTTGATGTCCCTTCACCAGTTCTGAGAACCAGACAGAGGGGAAAGAGCGTCCAAGTCGGGACAGAAAAGACCTTCAAGAGCTCTGAAACCATCTCGCCCTGCCTCTGTAGTGGATGCTCCTAGGATATTTAGATCTTATTTATTGTTAACCTCTTCTTCCTTCAAATTCCAAAGTATGTAATATTTATCTCTTACTTCTTTGCTTTCACTTCAAGTAAAGGACCTTTTTAAAATATGAAATAACAAGAAAGTGAATGAAACCATAGGTCATGAATATTTAACCAACAAATGGGATTTGGGGTTGGTTAAATAGTGATTTTAGCAATACAAAAATCTATGAATATTCACCCTTCTTTAATATTCCCAGATGGTATTATTATCATTATTCCATCAGTTTCTCATCACCTGCTACTTAAATGCTAAAGTCTAATGCCTCCTGTCCCATTACTTCCTCTGTTCCCTTATTTGTGTTAAAATGCAGTTTATCTAGGGAAGAAGGGTGTTGGGGAAAGGGATACAAAAGCTAAGATACAAAGTAGATAGGTCAATGTCTAAATTTGTCTCTCAGAATGGGGGTCAAGTAGCATAGTGAGAAAGAGCTTAGTGTCTCTTCTGCATAGAATCAAACAAACTGGAGCTCTAATTCTAGCTCACCTGCTTGTTACCTGTGGAAACTAGAGCAAAGCAACTTTTTGAGCTTCAGTTATGACATCTGTAAAATGAGGATAACAATTCCTAAAGTCATTGTGAAGATTAGGTTTAGAAATGAGACATAAACCATCTATGATCACTCTGGCCCTATAGGATGTGCCCACATTGTGGTTCTTTTTGTCTCAGTTTACCTAGGGAGTATGCAACAGAAGCATGTACAATAAAGCTAGTAGAAAATTTGAGGAGGAGCTTTTCTTCTGAAGCAACTTTGCTCATTAAACCTACATCTCATAGGCTATATTTTTGCTTTAGCCTCTACTCACCTCTGACTGAATCATCTACAATATAGCCAGGTATTTGTGGTTCATTATCATACTCTTCTGAATAGTCGTAGTCGGTTCCCGACGACAGTTCACTACTAGAAGACATTTCACTCTCAGGTGAAATCTCAGTTCTTGAAGACATCTCACTTCTTGAGGTAACCTCAAATCCATCAGCACTTTGGTCCCCAGGAAATGGTTCACTCTTCCCAGAGTAGGTGTCATTGAGGTCCAATCCAGCAGCATAATGGCCTGCAAGGGAGGGAATAAGGGAAGAAAAGAAAAGGTAGAGTGCCTTTCTCTCCAGTCAGCTGTGTTAGGTAGAAATGTTTATCTTTTGACATCAAAGCAGTGATTGCACATGTGCTATTGTTTGTGATTGAGTCACTTCTATGAAAGAAACTTTACATTTTTGCCAGCAAGCAAATTCAGCTGTCCCAATTACAGAGCTGCTTTGATGATATTTTTCTTTTCCACAGATAATCCACATTAATTTCCACATCAAAAAATCCTGCCAAATTGGCAAATTAATCTAATACAATTACTTGATAGGTAATGTCTAAAAATTCTCATCACTTCACATTCCAAATGCATTTTGTTTGCTAGAATGCCATCTTGGCCTATTTCAATAGGTTCTAGATACAACTATCAGATTTTCTTAATATGTGCTCATATTTTTAAAAGATCATGTACATAAAATGTAAAAAAATATAAACAGTAGTTAATTATATCTATTATTATTGCCATTTTTCATTATTATTACTACATAGAGAATAAATTGAGCACTAAGTAAGATTTTGAGCCCAGAGTTAAGCCACTGCTTTGTCTTGCATTCTCTTTTAGGGCTCAATAAAACGGCATCAGAGTGGAGCTTTTAACCTCTCAACGGGACACTCCCTCTGGGAAAGTAAAGGTGAAATCACTAGACAGAGGAGATGGAGAATTAGGCAGGAGGCAGCAAACGCTGCTGGGCCCGAGATCCGCGGAAATCACTTCACCTCTCTAGACCTTGATCTTTTTAACTGTGAAACCAAGGGTTGGGTTCAAATGCTCTCTCCCGCCTCCTCAGCTGGACTAGAGAAAAAGTACAGAGATTCTCTGGGACATCTTGTCCTGGACGTCTGAGACGTCTTCCCTTCTCTCTTCCTCCTAGGGAGGGAGCTATAGCGATCACCTCCCGCGGCGCAGATTTGGAGAAGTAAAAGCCAAACTCAAGAGGCAACAGCTTTTGCCTGCTATGGGAGAAGAGCCCAGCAGTTCAGCGCCGGGGGACCCTCACCTGAGCCGAGGATCAAGAGCGACAGCACCACCGGCACCGGCGGCAGCAGCGGGGCTCTCATTGGTCCTTCGGGACGGCGGCGTCTAAGTCTCGGGGGCAAGTCGGTCTCTGGGACCGGAGCCGCGGCCCAAAGGAGCGGGTGTGGGAAGAGCGAGTGAAGACCGATACTGTGCGCCCCGCTCCGAGGCTGCGGGAGTTCGGGGCTGCGGGCGCGGCGCCTCGGGCTCTCCCGGGGACTTCCGTGGCGCTGGCACCCCGGTATGCGAACGTCCGTAGGGCGGCGCGCACCTGCCGCTTTATAGTGTTCCCGGCCCGTGACGTCAAGGCCGGGCCCTGGGTGGAAGCAGGCGGCACCCCAGAAAGTGCTACCCGAAAACCACACGCGAGGTCACGCGCCCCGCCTCCCTCGTGCGTAGACAGTTCGCGGGGAGGGGGTGGATCTTAAACCTCTAGCTGCGACGAGCAAAATAGCCCATCCGTATTTGAGGGCGGGCAGGATTGGAGTTCGGAGCTAGTACCTGACATTTCAAACTGACAAACCTCTTCGTGTACTTTGGTTGATCTCAACATCTACAACAGACAGGGATTAAATAGAAGAGTTTCCGTATTTAGCTGTAAAAGTACCAAGAGTGACTTTGCAGTGATAGCCTGATGTTTCCAACAAGGATAAAGGACGAGAGAGACCTCTTAAATGAGGAATTGCTTCATGTAGGGTGGGTCTCTATCTCAATCAAGGTCCCCTTTTCATCCATTTCTGTGAAATGGCCAGAATTTCAAGTCCCCTCACTCCCCATTTCTTTATGTGGCCCAGGGCCCTCATCAACATTAATATTTATTGATGTTATTGCCATACTATGCATTTAAAATTTACCTACACCATCCCACCACCAGCAGTGTTTAAAGCCAGGTGGATTTGAATTCTTCATCTAACTCTGAAATCCACTGTTTTCCACTCTGTTAAAGGAATGTAGGATTCAACTGATCTTTGAAAAGAGGGTTTCTGGGAAGAACAATACTTAGTCTAAAGGAATAATTTCTACTGGTGGCATACTGGCATTTGGGTGAAGGGTAGTGCTCAAGAGACTGTGCCTCTCAAATTCCAAGATGAAAATGTCAGCTAGTAGGATATTTAGTCATGGCAAGCAGATAAAATGAAGAGGAGACAGGAAGCCGGTAAATTTGACTAACTTGGATGTACTGTCAACTAAAGAACTAGATTTTTCTTGACTTAAAGAAGAGAAAAAGCATTGTTCTTTTTCCTTCACCTGGAGATATGTATCTCTTCCCTGATTGTTTCAGTAACACAGCCCTTTTAAGAATATGGGTCACAGTGCATCTGTCCTAATTCGGGGAAATTTTTTAAAAGATCACTTACTTTTTGATGGTATGTCATAATGTGTAGTAAAAATAATACCATGCAATTAGTAGAATAAATAGTCATGAATTAATGCCTTCTATTCCACATTTGTTGGGAGTGTATTTTCTATGAGCCATCTGCTTTGTTTTTTAATGAAGAGCAGCAGTATAGGTTCACCAGGAGCTCAGTGGTATGAATCAGATACATAGGTAAGTAATTCTAATAGATCACATGATAAGAAGGGTTCAGCATGCCATGGAAAACAAAGACATGGTTTAATTTTGCCTGTGTTTAATGGAAAGCTCTATGGAAAGATAAAGAGGCCCCTCAAAGGCCTTCCCAGCACATCTTTTAGATGGAATAAAGACCTGATGTCAGGATATGACCAAGTATGGAAAATAAGGATAGAAAGGTGTCATGCCCATTCCAAAGTGAAGTGGGGGCCTGCACTATCGTCTGTTTTGGTGGATGAAACAATCGTGATTCAGAGGTTGAGAGACTTGCCCACAGATTTCAAAAGATTCTGCTGGAAATTTTGTTTGGAGCTCAGCCAGTTGGTCTTCACTATTGCACCTTTATGCTCTCATAGGCTTTGTTTCTTCTCTAGCCCGATTTTTCTCATTTTTTCTTCTTTTTTATATTTTCCATTGACGGGTAATTTTTTTCATATTTGTGGCATGTGACATGATGTTTTGATATATGTATACATTGTGGTTAAATCAAGCTATTTAACATATGCATTATCTTCCATTTTCTTACTTTTTTATTGAGGTGAAAACACATTGTGCAGATCAGTAACCAGAAATGTTTCACTTTCTATTTGAAAGGAAAGTGGACTGTCTATAGTGGAAATTGCTTTGTCTTTTTCCAACTGGAAATTTAAAGGACGATAATTTACAATTATGTGGCACATAACCTAGATCATGGGGGCAGCATGGCTTACTGCTTTGGATGAGCTTGAGATTCAAACCAATGTGAGTTTTAATATACAAATTCCACCACATACTAAGTTACTTACTATTTGAAAGATTCAGATTCCTTATCTGAAAATAAAAATATCTACATGCTTTTAAGCAGATCAAATGGATAAGATACATGAACAGGTAATACTAGATCCTAGCATATAGTGACTGCTCAATAAATGGCAACTATCGTGATTACCCTTGATATTACAGTAGTTACACTATGTAAATCATATTTAAGAACTAAGGGACTCTTATATATGGAGCTACAGAGCAAGTGAAGTAATATTCTTCAATATTTTCAAGCCATGAACTTTGTGCTTACTTCACACTAAGACTGACCATTTGGGCATTTTGTGATGCATCAGAGGGTAACATGGAGCATCATCACAATCACATCACAATGCAGAACCCACTCATGTGTCATGGCATTCTGGAATATGTGCATGAGTAGGAAACCAGCCCCATGTAAATGTGGGATTCTTTACATTCAACATTCAGCATGCTAGGCTGAGACTAGGAGGAATAATTTCAAAAAGTTTGAGTAGCAACCTTTCTGTATCCTGATAAATCAATGGTCCTTTAATCTACATATAAGGTTAAGGGCAGCTCTAAGAGCAAATGCTCCTAACCACTCATTTTGGTACCTACTCTATGAATCCTGATATTTCATATGAATAGTGAAATGATTTCACTTTGGCTCTGCTGAAAAATGTGCTATAAAACCAAAAGTATAATTATGTTCATATACTGATATTTAATTTTATAGATAGTGCTAGAGTAAGTATTGCATTACAGTTATTTTTATGAGTCAACATGCAAACCTCCAAACCAGAATTACGTAATCCTCCAATGTATAAGCAACATTCCCTATATTATTAATAAAGGTACTAGCTCCATTTAGATGTATATAATGTTCTACTTTTTATTTTACAGTTTATCCATACTGAAGAATATATCAGGCCTAGCACGGTGGCTCACATCTGTAATCCCAGCACTTTGGGAGGCCAAGGCAGGCGTATCATCTGAAGTCAGGAGTTTGAGACCAGCCTGGCCAACATGGTGAAACACTGTCTCTACTAAAATATAAAAATTAACTGGGTGCAGTGGTGGGCACTTGTAGTTCCAGCTATTCGGGAGGCTGAAGCAGGAGAATTGCTTGAATGCAAGAGGTGGAGGTTGCAGTGAATGGAAGGGAATCTATTATAATTTAATCTTGCCTAAATTTGGAGGGTTAAATAATTGTTTTAAGTGGGATAGGGAAACCCAAAGGCTTGTAATTGTAGAAGCTGAAGCCTTTTGGAAGTTGAGGCCTTCATCCGGAAACAAGAAGGAGAACTCGTAGTGGGTCATCAGTGGTGAAAGTGGTGCTGGCACTCATCTAAGGTCAGAGGCATCTGACAGACTAAGTCAGGGGCCCTAAAATGGGGAAGTCCCCAGGGACCCCACTTGGGGCCCAGAATTCTTCGAGGAGGACACACTGTGTAAAATTTGGGTTTTGTAATACTTCTCCAAGTCCAGACCACTATGGTCAACTCTCCATCTATCACACCTGATTCTTCTAAAGGCAACTCTCCATCTATTCCACCTGATTCTCCCCTTGGCTGCATCCTACACCATTGGACACTGTCCTGCAATCAGTCCTATTTTGTAAAAGGCAGGGCAAATGGTCAGAAATCCCATGTATACAGGCCTTCATGGCCCTATACCAAAACCTAATAGATATTATAGATGACTCCCTTTTACAAGAGCCACCTGTCTCAGGGTGAACAGCAACCACCCCCATATAGCCCCTTTCCAAGTGCTCCTGAGCCTAAAACCCAAACCCTTACTAAGTCCCCCTCACACTCAGGGGTGAACACCATATTTGACTCTCCCTCTAGCCCTTCTACCCCTTAGGGAAATAGCAGAAGCTGAGGGGCAATTCCTAGTGAGGCCCCTTCTCTATCACTAATATGCAACAGTGTAAGGAAAAGTCAGGAGGCTATCTTGAGAATCCTAGGAAAATTGCAGATGGGTGCATTCCAGCACCCCCTTTGAAAAGGAATGAATCTTTGAGGCCACTCACTGGGAAGTGGACAATTTATTCACCAGAAACCTTCAGGGAAATCACCTGGGCCCAGACATAGTCCCCACTACTGATCCTAGTTGGGACTATAGCACACCCATGGGAATGAACAACTAGGCTAAATTTCCTGAGGTCCTCCTTAAAGAATGAGAAAGGAAATAAGTAAGGCAGTAAATTATGATAAAGTAAGGGAGGTTACACAGAGCAAGGAAGAAAATCCAGCCATGTTTCATAGAGGAAGCTTTTTAAAAATATACTAATCTGGATTCTTCTTTTCCTGAAGGCAAAATATTAATGGCACAACGTTTCATTAGCCAATCTACCCCAGACATTAGTCATAAGCTCCAAAAGCTACAGATGGAGACACAAACTAATCCAAATCAACTTCTTGATACCACGTTTATGGTGTATAACAATCGTGATCTGGAGGTAGGAAAAAGGGAACAGAGTAAAGAAAAACAGCAAGCCAAAATTATGGCAGCCGTCATTGGGGATGCCCTCCCTGAATACCCAAAAAGCATCCAAGGGAAACCCAAAGGGCCATAAGAATAATGCCAACAGGGACTCTTGCTTATAGTGCAAGGAGCCTAGGCATTGAGCAAAGAACTGTATTAAGCCTCTGCCTAACTCCTGACAAAAATGTGAGGGTGCCAGTTATGATCCCTGGCACTGGAGGATTGACTGCCTCCACTCCCACTCAGAGGCTTAGTCAGGCAAAACTCTAAAATAGAATAAAGAGGAATCAGATGAAGACGGTAGGGGCCCGGTGTCTTCCTCGCCATCCCTGTCCAGGAACACCTTAATAACTACTGAGGAGCCGCAGGTAACTCTGGACATCATAAGCTCCCAAACTCAGTTTCTTTTTGATACTAGGGCAAATTACTCTGTCCTTACCGCTCAAGCAGGAAAACTTCCCTCCCGGTTCACAAGTGTTAGGGACATGGAAGGAAAGTCAAAAACAAGATTCTTTACTCCTTTGATTTGTCAATTTGAGAAATCTTCCAACAGGAATTTCTAGAAGTACCAAGTGCTCAGTCTCCTTGTTGGGAAGACATATTATCGTTAAAATAAGGGCACGACTATGATTGAAGCATCACCCAGTGAAATTGCTAACAGTCAAACATATAGACAATGCCCCAGATCACAATAATAAACATGTTAAGCCACTGGCATGGCATACTGGGAAACCCGGGAAGGCTAAAACAGCAGTGCCAGTCAAAATACAGCTTAAATACACCAACTATTTTTCCAATCAAACACAATAACCAATTAAGTTGGAAGCAATAAAAGGCCTAGCACCCATTGTTGAGGTATTACTTACCCATGGACTCTTAAAACCCTGCAGTTCTTCCTGCAACACCTGCATCTTACCCATTCTAAAGTCTTCAGGGGAATGCCAGTTAGTACAGGACCTCAGAATAATTAATGAGGCTGTTATCCCTGTCCACCCATTGTTGGCAGATCCATATACCCTCCTGGCTCAGGTGCCATGGGAAGCAACATGGTTCTCACTCCTAGACTTAAAAGATGCTTTATCCTCTATTCCTCTGGGCCCCAGAGACCCAATACCTTTTTGCCTTTGAATGGGAAAATCCTAATAGTAGAAGAAAACAATACACTTGGACAGTGCTCCCTCAGTGCTTTTGGGATAGCCCCCACTTCTTTGCCCAAGCTTTAGACAGGGAACTAAGGGATATGCAGGTGGAGAATGGGAGTATACTCCAGGATGTGGATGACCTCCTGGTGTGTAGCCCAACCCGGGAGGCTTCTGACCAAGTGCCATAAAAACCTTGGATGTCCTGGCTGACAGGGGATACAAAGTGTCCAAAAAGAAGGCTCCGATTACCATCCAATGGGTCCAATATTTAGAGTATGTCTTAAACCCAGAACCTGGCAAATATTCACAGAACAAGTGCAAGCCATATGTGGTTTGCCTTCTGTCCCGCTACCCCTCCCCACTCCAACCAACTAGCAGCTTTGTTCTTTCTTGGGAATGACCAGGTTTTGCAGAATATGGGTACCAAATTTTGGGCTCATAGCAAAGCACCTATATGAAGCAACAAGGGGTTCTGAAAATGAGCTAATGGAATGGATCCCAGACATGAGAGATGCCTTCACCAAGCTAAAACAGGCCCTTATCCAGGCTCGCACTCTTGGCATCCCAGACCTAACTAAGCAGAGAAGAAGGGCATAGCTGTGGGAGTGCTGAGAAATTAGGATCAGAACCCAGACCAACCACCTACTTTTCAAAGAAGTTTGATGGAGTGGTCTTGGGATGGCCAAGTTTCCTGCTGGCAATAGCAACCCCTGCTATGTCAGTGGAGGAAATCACTAAAGTTGCTCTGGGCCAACCGCTGGAAATTAGGTAAAGTCAATCTTAGAGGTAGAGGGACATATCTGGATGATGGGGGAAAGGTTAACCAACTACCAGACCATGCTCCTAGACAATCCAGATGTAACCCTTAAAACCTGTAACACTTCGAATCCAGCTTCGTTGTTACCCATAGGCCCCGTAACCAGTCATTTCTATGACCAGGTCATTGTAAACATGTATGCTAGCCAGGCTGATTTAAAAAGATCAGTCTCTCCCACATTCTGAGGATGACTGTTTCACAGACAGCAGTTTTGTGTCAAATGGGGAGCACTGAGCTGGATATGCAATAGTAAATCACAACACCATTATTGAAACCCACTCACTGACCCTGGCACATCAACCAAAAGGCTGAAATCATTGCTCTTATCCGAGCATTAATGTTGGGACAGAAGCTTGACATCTATACAGATTCTATATATGCATTCCTTGTGGTTCATAATCATGCTACGATCTTGAAAGAAAGGGGACTACTAACTAGCAAACTCCCCTATGAAGCAAGGGCCTGAAATTCTTCAGCTGTTGGAAGCAATACACCTGTCAAAGACCAATCCACTGTAAGGGGCATCAAAGGGACTTAACCCCTATAGCACAAGGGAACAGAAGGGCTGCTAGAGAAGTCAAACCTGCAGCCCTCAGGATACAATCCCAACAGATCTTAGTACTGCTTCCTTTCTATGATTGATCATCTAGTGGAACCTGAATATACACTACAGGAAGAACAGTGAATAAAGGGTAAGAGGGACAAAAACAAGGATCCTGGTGGTATATGAGATTTAAAATACATCTCCCTCAAACAAACCCAATGGAGGATTATAAAAACTCTGCCTGACTCTCTCTATGGTGGGAGACGCCACCCTGGCCATGGTTAACAGGCTCTTCATTGGGCCTAACTTAGCTTTGGTGGTTAAGCAGGTCTGTCAAGCCTGCTCACTACGTGCACTTAACAAACCAGGAAACAAAATGTCTCCTCTAATAGAACCAGTCCAGAGGAGAGGAACTTACCCAGTGGAAGACTGGCAATTAGACTTCACACATATGCCAGCCTGCAGAAGATACAATTTTTTATTAGTGTTAACAGATAGATGCCTTTACAGGTTAGGTCAAAGCTTATCCTAGCAGAACAGAGAAGGCTAATGAGGTAGTAAAGTTTTTCCTAAAAGAAATAATCCCCTAGTTTGGGTTACCTCAGAGTCTCCAAAGTGACAAAGGTCCATCCTTTATCTCCCAAATAACTCAAGGGGTTGATAAAAGCTCTCAGAATCAAATACTATTTACATTCAGCAAGGAGGCCTCAGTCCGCCAGGAAAGTAGAAATTGCTAACCAAACTCTAAAATGAGCATTAGTTAAGCTATGTAAGGTAACATCAGAAACTTGGGTTACTGTCCATAGCTCTTTTAAGGATTCTTAATACCCCTAGAGAAAAAAAATAATATAAGCTCATATGAAATGTCATACAGAAGGCCATTCTTAACTAATGATCTAATTACTGAAATTAATTAACCAGTCCAGAAACAGCCGGTTTAGTAAAATACCTAGTTAACCAAGGACAATTTCAGCAGGGTTTACAAAAGTTTGCAACTCTAAGGTCTCCCATACCAGGAACTAACCAGCAATCCAAAATCAGGCCAGGAGATAAGGTATAGTTAAAACATGGAAGGAGGGATCATCTGTTCAACAACTGCAACCCAAACGGAAGGGACTATTTTCAGTGGTACTGATCACGCCTTCTGTGGTCAAGGTATTAGGATTAGATAGTTGGACACATCTTTCAACTATCAAGTCTGTGATACCTGAAGCCCTGGACCTGGAACCTGAACTTCCCATCAACCACTACACTTGTGATCCTGTAAAAGACCTGAAGTACCTGTTTAGAAGAGAGCCAAAATATAAGTGAATACTTACAAACTTCCCTTGGTGTTTTTGTTACATAGTTACTGTAGGCTGGATAATGGTAACCATGTTTATATCTATCTATCTATCTATCTATCTATCTATCTATCTATCTATCTAACTAGTTTGCAGTTTAATTGCCTTCTTTCAAATGGTTGGAATCATTTCCATTGTAGTAATTAAGCAGAATGTTTTAATTCATTCCTGACAGCATAGGTATCCAACCTTTGAAGTTCTCATTAAATCTTTTAAGCAAATTCATTTCCTCTCACCAGGAGACCATCAAGCTTCAGATGACCAGCAACAAGGCTTCCAGCAAGTTACAAATGAACATAGCACCCCTGGCCATCAAAAAACTACCCTGTGGTTTCCAGACAGAGCATGGAAAGAGTTCATGATCCCCAGTAGGTAGGGACTCCACCCCAAGTCAGCATGAAGCAATTATACAAAACTCCACCCCAAGTCAGCATGAAGCAATCATACAAAAAAGACCATCGGCCCCTCTGCTCCTATAAAGACTTATGGGGATCACATCTCACAGGGGGGAAATGAGGCAGGAGAATAGGGTCTGGAGGCAGGGAACCTAAGGCTGACTCGTGCTGACTGGATATCAGATGATATGCCCTTTTAAACCCCTCCTTTTGCTGTGTGGCAGTTGCTGCTGGCAGTTAGAAAATGAAAGTACCTCTGATTGGTCCCCGTCCACAACCAATCAGACTGGTCACAGGCCTACTTTTCAACCGATCAGACTGGTTGAAGGCCACTAGAGTGAACCAATGGGAAACCTGTAGAGGGCATAAACCCCAGAAAATTGTGTAACCAGCACTCCTGAGCCTCTTGCTGGAGCCCATTCCCAGCCTGTGAAGTGTACTCCTATTTAAAATGAATCTCTGCTTTGGCTGCTTGCTTGTACATGTCCAGTTCTTTGTTCAAAAGACAAAGAACCTGGACAACTACTGCCAACTGTTAGCACAATATATTAACTACATTTATAGAAAAAGTGAATCTTCTAGGTAGTTCATTTATTCATCAAATATACTTTGAGAACTAGGCACTATTTTAGGCACTGGGATAAAACTTTGAATAAGTTGTAACGTTCCTGTTTAAGAATCTTATATCCTATAAAGGGGGAAGAGATAAGAAACAATACACAAAATAATTTTAGATGGAAAAAAAATAAAATATGTGACAGAGAGCTTGGAATGTTGGAGGGAGATGGTGCAGAGAAGTACGAGACAGCCCCTACACTTAAGTAATTCACAGTTTCTCTCTGAATTTTAGGATGTTACAGAATTCATTACAGTAGTCATTTCTCAAACCCCCTCTAAACACTGCTAGATAAAAGCTTTTGTTTGTTTAGCTCTTTAACGAGTTAGCTGGTCACATTCACCTGATAACTGTTTTAAAATGTATATTTCATTCTCCTTTCTTGATTCAGTAGGTTTATGGGGTGAGGTCCAGGCCTGTGTTTTTTTTTAAAGAACCCTCAAGAAAATTCCGATGTGCACCTTTAAGAATTGGTTCACTTAGGGGGTACGTGGGTGAAAAAATCCAAGATTTCTGTATTCAATGAGATAAACTGGTGGAGCTGTATATTCACATATATGGAAGTTTTGTTGGAAACGTGGAGAATAGAGAAGTTAATTTCAACAGGAAGCCTACATTAGCTGAGGTGCATGTGACCTAATTGTGCTGAAGATATTTATTTTATATCTAAAAAATTCAAGTTACAAAATTATTCAATTACCATTTCTTTAAATAGGAAACTAGTATACTAAAAATACGTTTGAATACATGAAAAAGAAAAAATCACTTTGCACCTAATTCTTAAGGAACCAGTTCATCACATAAATGCAATCACACTTGCACTAAATTATTACAAATCTTCACTAATTCAGTTATGAATGTAAGGTTAGAAAACAGAAAGTTTGCAACTATCATACACTGATTAATGAGGCTTTCAAATTTTAGTATGTTATTAAGTCTATGAATTTATAAGTTCAGGATGAGATTTTGCATTTCATTATCTCGGGAAAATTAATATACTAGAGTCAGGTGATCAAAGTAGGCAGAGCCCAATAGAAAGAGTTTTATGGACTCCCAATTATAGTCACTTTATGTCTCTGTGTTATTTTTATTTTTATTTTATTTTATTTTTGAGACAGAGTCTTGCTCTGTTGCCCAGGCTGAAGTGCAGTGGCACAATCTCGGCTCACTGCAACCTCAACCCCCTGGCCATAGTCTCTGCGGTAGCTGGGGTTACAAGTATGTGCCACCATGTCTGGCTACCTTTTGTATTTTTAGTAGAGACAGAGTTTCACCATGTTGTCCAGGCTGGTCACAAACTCCTGGCCTCAAGTGAACCACCTATCTTGTTGCCTGGATTACAGATGTGCTTGGATTACAGACGTGACCCACTGTGCCCGGCCACTTATTGCTATTTCTAAAAAAACACTTTGAATGTGCTTAAAATGCATTTCTGTATTTTCCTTGTTTTCTTACATTTTATTTTACATTTTATCACTCCAGTTATTGTATATTGAAATATTGTGTGATAGCCATTTTTTGTAGTTGCCAAACTCTTCTATTGGCCTTCTTGTTATTCAAAACTTGACAACAGTTGCATACCTCTAAGAACTGTAAGGTAGTATTGTTAATGATCAATGTTTAATGCATTTCTGTTATGAGTTTAAATAATCTCTTGAAATGTTTATTCATTTTTAGCAAAGCTAAGCTATATACAGATTTTGTTGTGTTTTTTCTCATGAACACAATGGGCTTTTATTTCAGTTAATGAGAATAGCAGTTTTGAGATATTGTAACTGAAGCAATTACTAACTTATTATAACTTGTAGAGACCACTCCTGTACAGTCTGTCCTAAGCTGGGACAGATTAAACCACAAAAGAACTGGCCTTTGTGTTTCACACTTCACAAAGGTTGCTGAGCATGTGCACTAAAATTGTATGGCCAGAATAAGAAAAAGTATTTGTTAGTAAACAGGAAAAGGTACAGACACATGTAGAATTTGTAGAAAAGAGAAATGGTAAATCTGGTTATAAATTTTATGAATGTCAACTATATCAAGTATTCTTCTTGAAATCAATCGTTTTGTTCACATTTTGAGTTTCGAATGATTTTGCTATTTATAGAAGGCATAATTTCACTCTTAGATTTCTTTCTTTTCATAGGAATTTCAGACATCTCTCATTCTGGTCACTTCTCAAGATAACAAGCATTTCAACAATATTGTTATTAACAATTTTCCAGAAATTTTGAGACTCTCAAGCACTACCTTGTGTCAACTGAGGGAATATTTGGCTTTTCAACAGTACAATTGTCCTGAGCTAATTCTGATACGTGGTGGGGGAGTGCTGTTTAAATGATAATAAAAAATTGTAAAGGATTTTTAAAAAGAAATTTAAATTTAATTTTTCCATCTCAAAATGATATGTAATATAATGTATATGCTTATTTAAATAGAAAAGATAGAAACGTTGAAGACATACTTTGCCTAAAATACATCTTAGAAAAAAATTATGCATTTTGCACTTTGAAAAGTTATTTTAACTGTGGATAAGAATATAGTAACTCATAAAAATTCCGTATTAAATTTTATGTCACTAAATCTACCCAATTTGGAAATATTCAAAGATATGCCTGTGCTACAGTATGATACATATTTTTTTCTTATAACAATATTGCAATCTGTGCAAAATTAGTTTCAGTGGAATTTTTCTAAGACATACTAAGTGCATTTTTATTTATCTGCACTCAGATTTTGGAGGGCAATGTGCATATATACACAGGAGGAAACAAAAAAGAACAGTACGAGGGCAAGTCTGTATTTTTCTTTAAATCTCTTATTTTTAAGAGAAAAATAAGACAAGTTATATTGTATATTTTATGTGTATGTATATTTATTGACATTGAAGAAATCTATAATATTTATATAAAATAACCTAACAAAACTGTACAAAATGAAACTCGGTATATTTACGAAGATTTATGTACATATTATATAAGAATATATGTCTACAGATATACATGGATAGAGATATTCTGAAAGCATAGATAAAAATGTTGTTTATCTTTTTTTGGGGGAATTAATTGCTTCCCTGTTATGTCTTAATATATGTACAAAGATCATGTATTTTATTTTCTAGGCTAAAAAATCCAAACTATACAAGAAGATAATCTCCCAAGTAAACCTAGTTGTGATTTCTACAATTAATTACATAAGTTTTTCCACGAAGAATGTCAGTTTTAAAAGAAAATTGTCTCTTGAGCTGTCAGCCTTTCTTACACTTGATAGTTGCTCCCACATCTGTGCTATCCTTTGTGTTACAGTGAAGAAGTCGAGTGAGGTGGTCTAGGTTGTAGGATCTGAGTCTGAGAACACTGGTTTTTATCACTGCTCTTCCCCTTGCCAACCAGTGTGAATTAGATACCTTGAGGCTCCAGTTTTCTCATCTCTAAAAAGGGAGGTGATGACAATAACAGCACTGAAAGCATAGGGTTCTTGGTGAGGTTTAAATGTAATATTACATTAAAATAGTTGCAACGATATCTGACCTTTTGTAATTACTCAGAATATCTTAATTATTTTTACTGTATTAATAATGAAATCAATGACGAAAGTACTAGGGATTCTAATGAAAAATGTTCTAATGTATATTTTAGAAAGCAATGAAAAGTAAATGTTGTTATAAGTTACTTCATAACTTGAGAACCACTACTTACAAGGCTGATAAGCCTGTAAGAATTCAAAACTTTTCAGAATTAGAAGGCAAGACTAAGTCCAATTGACACCAATGTAAAAGACCTAGTCTGTAGATATGAACTGCTGTATCGATAATTATGTCATAAACTCTAATCAGCATCCATTTTCACTTCTTTCCTAGAAAGAGAAATCAGGGTAACAGAAGCCTGATTTTATTCATACTGGCAAGGTGTTCAGCTAAAATATAACATTAACCAGGATACTTTGAAGATAATGGTGGCCACATGATTAAATTCTGCTAGCTAGATCTGGTGAACTGAAAAAAGTGATGTATAGAATTTCTTGGAAGGCTTCTTGAAGGGAGCCTACGAAGGTAGGAGACACATTCCTATCATCCTTCCCACATTCCTTTATTCCTTCCCAGCTGCTTGGAATATGGACACTTGGCTGCGTCTCCAAGAGTCATACTAGACCGTGAACCAGCCCTGAAATTGGGAGTTATGTGCTAGGATGGTGAAAAAGAAAGAGCTGAAATCACTGATTTGGAGCTCCTATAGTACTTTATTCTTTTTATCTTCAGACTTCTTTTACATAAGAGAAAAAAACTTCCATCTTACTTAAGCCACTATTATTTTAGGTTTTCTAATAAGCAGCTGAGCCCAATACCAGATGATATGGTAATCAAGAAACTCGGTTGCATTCATTGTGATATTCTAAGTCAATGTCCTCCAGCCAAAGACCACCAGAAACAAAACTGAACACGTTGCAGCAAGAAGAACACACAGCATGGGGAGCAAGGGGTGTCTCCTAAGAGTGGGCTGGACAGGACATATAGGATTGGGCTTGAGGTAGGTGGTTTGGGGAGAGTTTAAGAGAGTGGGGCTTTGCTCCGCATTAGATGCTGTCAGGAAGTTGGAATAATTCTGATTGGTTATCTTAATAAATCTATACAAGGAGAGAGGCTAACCTGTAATTATTAAAGAATCAGCAGTCACTCATATGAGTCAGGATAGGGGGATGTCTGGATATGGTTGTGGCTTGGATAAAGTTCAAGTTTTATTTACGTTTAGACATGGTTATGAAATAATCTTGATTTTGCCTTAATACGTCATGATCACAGAGTGGCCTTGATTGATGTTAATATTCTGTGAAATTGTTTATGTTCAACAGAAGAACCTCAAGGCCCGGAAGTTAGATTATAGTACAAGACTGGCTCCTGCATGAAAAGAGCTGCTTTTTTCTTTGTCACCTTTAACAGTGTCTGGTAGGTACATGGTACAGGTTCAATTAATATTGGTTAAATGAATTGAATAAACTAGTGAGTATTTAGTAGTCAAACCAAGAACGTTGAGTTACTGTCTTTATTTCACAATTGCCAAGGTAATATTTAAATGAATTGATGTCATTTTTAAAGATAAACATTACTTTTATGTAAGAAAACTACTTAGTGATTAGGTTACTATGATGACCAAAGTTAAGTGAAAGAGATATTTGAAAAACTTCTGAGAATGAGAATTAACCACATCCAACATGGACAATGTGTAAGAATGGAAGTAGGGATATATTTTATTAATCTGTTCATCACCCTTAATTCGTAGCACAATTTTACACATATTGGATATTCTTGGTAAATAATTTCATTGTATGCAGGTTCTGAGATAGGAACAGAAAGCCATTGTTTCCTACACACAAAAAAATCATAATTCACTGTTTATTCTGAAACTTTTGGGGATTATTTTTACTTTTACAGCAAGTTGTGCCTCTGACAGGATAGAGTTCCTTTAAATTGTGAATATTATCATATAATTTAGATAGCATTTACTGAGAGTTTATGCTCTAAACATTATAGATTTTATCTCGTATGATACTCATAAAGCCCTATAATGTAAGTATTATTACCCCTGTGTAACAAATGAGGAAATCAAGGATTCAGATAATTTGCTGGAAGTCACACGTTTACTCAAGAGAGGTAAGATCCAAATCCAGGTCTCTTTGACCCAAAGCTCATGCATTTAATCACTATATATTATGGTTAGCATGGCACTAGACATACTGTAGGTGCTTAACAATGCTTTAAAATGAAAATTAATTGCTTGATAAACTGAAATACTGATGGTACCATAGGGTGAAAGTACCTAGAAATAAATCGACCTCTGAGTTTATAATTAATAGAACAGAAAATCAAACATCGCATGTTCTCACTGACAGGTGGGTGTTGAACAGTGAGAACACATGGACACAGGGAGGGTAGCATCACACACTGGGGTCTGTCGGGGGAAAATAGGGGAGGGACAGCGGGGGGTGGGGAGTTGGGGAGAGATAGCATGGGGAGAAATGCCAGATATAGATGATAGGGAGGAAGGCAGCAAATCACACTGCCACGTGTGTACCTATGCAACAATCTTGCATGTTCTTCACATGTACCCCAAAACCTAAAATGCAGTTAAAAAATACAAAAATACAAAAAAATAATAGAGGAGAACAGATATGTGAAATAACTCTAGAAGACCAAAATTTCTCCTAGGCCTGTAAGACCTTGACTAATTTAATAAAACTGAAGGACAAATCAGAAGGGAGATTTAGGAAGGCTGATATTGGCTTTGTCATCTGAACACATTTCTAAGAAGGGTCTTCTCTAAGTGAAGGAATCCATCTCTTTTTCCTTGTAGCTGATACATCATTATTGAAGAGATGCATGTATCTGCCTCACTCAGTCTAATGCGGTTTCAACTTTCTAGTTAGAATGTGTCTTCTCTAGTTCTCCAAGGGTAGTGCAAGTTAGATGGATTCCTTTGTCCCATCACTTTAGTCATAACTCTCACTATAAGTTTATAAATTCACCTTCTGGATTTTTACTTCACTCTAGTGCAAGTTTGGTTAGACCGCCTCTCCAAGTCAGCTTTATCCTCCAAGAATAGCCATGATGGAGTTTTGAGCCTACAGGTCACTGATTCATTCACCAAGTATTTATTCAGCACCTGTTACATCCCAGGCACTGTGATAGGCCCCAGAGTGCAGAAATTGATACAGGTAAGAAGCAGACAACAACAGTGCATTGTGATTAAGCGGCATGATACTAAGGAAATTACATGGTACCGAGATTTACATAGTGTGGACATTTAGCTTAGACTTGACAGATTCAGCAAAGCTTCCTGGAAGAAATGACACCTGGAAAGGGTGAATTGAACTAGTTAGAACGTGACAAGGTGATCTTATGCATATTTTATTGGGGGCAGGGGTTGGGGAAGGAGTATACTAGTGTTCTAGGCAAAAGAACAGCCTTTAGTCTAAATCTAATTAGTAGCCAGACAAAAGCAACTGTCAGAGCTGTGTCCGTAAGCTGGCTGAACCACTGTCAACAGCCTTATATAGAAACCATAAAACAGATAAAACTCTTAAGACATATCTGATGTCTCATTCTTATAACAACAAATGGTCTTCTTCCGTGACTTCTTTTCTTTGTCACAAACCACATAAGCAGGCAGCAAGCCAAAACCCAGGCAGTCAGTGGTGCTCCTCTGGGCCTCATCTTCTCTGACATCATCTTGCTTTATTTCCTCATGTTTTGAGAAATACTGTTATTTACCAAGAACTATTCCTGTGGAAGTTCTATTAAACATGAGTCATTCTGGAGACCTTACCACATAGCCCTTTCATGCACTCAAGAGTTATCAAAATATGTGCTATTTGAAAATTATATACAATTCAGGGATTCCGAGACTTCTGTTTGAAGCTTCTGTTATTAATCTATGGAATTCAGTACAGGCAATCAAGAAATGATTTTCCTAGTACAAGCTGAAGAGAATTTTATTAAGGATTTCAACATGAAAAGGGCAAATTTTGGTGTAGAATAAAAAGACTGTATTGGGCTGTTGGGAACATGGACAGCAGATCTTGCATTTCAAAGTTTAGGCGTGTCATCTAAGATGGGTCTGCTTTCTACCCAACACAGTGAATATCAGTGGTGGAGTAGAATCACCAGGGTGTGATTGAAAGGAAAACCTCTCTGACTTATCCTGAATCACTGACATGTTGCCTTGCAGCAACCATGTATTTTTTAGAACATTTTTCCTTCAACACATATTCTCAAAATGTTGAAAGTATGCCTTAGAAAAAACAAATTGAAAATATATTATTTGCATAAGAAAAAGCTTTAATAAATATAAAACCTAAAAACTCTCATAGAAGTGAGCCTCTTTAAATTCCTTTTGGAATGCCAATACATAAAAACAAGTAAACCACAGAATTGAAACAAAGTTGTTTCATTCATTTTATTGTTAAATTTTTAAAGTAATTATTGGATATGATAAAATCAAAAGAAATCGAGGGTAAAAATGTGCATAAAATAATCCCTAAAGGTCTCTTGCCTCCACTACCACTTCCTCAGTGCCATTTTCTAGATGTAATCTCTGATATCCATTTGGTTTTAGTTCTTCTGGTGATGGTTATCATAATTTTACATATTATTGTGATAACTCTATTCCCAACTTAACAGTTTTAGACATTATTTAGTTCCATTTATGGGAAAAAAGTGATACCTAACAACATCCCCCAATTCCATTTAATTCTCTCTTTTTTAATTGAGACAGTGTCTCACTCTGTCACCCAGGTTGGAGTGCAGTGGCACAATCTCGACTCACTGCAGCCTCTGCCTCCCAGGCTCAGTGATTCTCCTACCTCAACCTACTCAGTAGCTGGATCACAGGCCTATGTCACCACATTTGGCTAATTTTCCCTATTTTTGGTGGAGATGGGGTTTCACCATGTTGTCCAGGCTGGTCTCGAACTTCTGACCTCAAGCAATCTGCTCTTGTCTGCCCGCCAAAGTTCTGGGATTACAAGCAAGAGCCACCGAGTCCAGCGCAATTCTCAACTTTTTGTAAGTTATAATTTTATTCTTCTTTATTCTGTTGCCTTTGATTTAAAATAGCATATTTACAACACTGTTTTTGATTGATTGAGTTTACATAGAGAATATTGACTCCTTCCTAATGAAAAATAGAAATGAGTACATTTTACTCTATTTTTTTACTCCTTCACTTTTTACTTCCTAATCTCCTCCATGGTTATTCTATTATGTTAATATTGCCCTATTTTATAACTTTGACATTCTATTCTATTACAACAATTAGCATTATTTATACTTTTTACATAGATTATTTAAAAATTAATAAATAGTATTTATAACATTAGGGAATAAAGAAAACATTGTACCTGCAGAGAAAGGGATATCATTGAAATTTTGCTCTTCAAAGGAGAATTTTCCAAACATTTCTGTGGATCAGTATATCCCAAAGGATCTTTCTGGATCATTTCCTTTACTACTTGTGGGTCATATTCAGTGAGTATTGTTTTTTTGTGTGTGTGTTTTTTTTTTATATCAGGTGTCATTCTTTTTCACATTCTCCTTTTCAGTTTTGTTTTTAGTTTTTTTTTTTAACCCCAAAGTATCCCATCAAACATTTTCACAAAGGATGTATGAGCTGTTGAGTTCTTTTACATCTTAAAATGACTTTTGTTTTCACATATGATTGATAGTTTGGCCATGTATCAAACTTCAGTTTCAGAATAATTTCACTCCATACATTATAGTAATTGCTTATTTGCCTTCTAATGTTCAATCTTGCTGCTGAGAAGTCAAACATCATCAGTCTGATTCTCCTTTTAGGATACCTCCCCCTTTTTGAAAGTTTTAAAGATTTTTTCTTAAGGCATATTGTTATAAATTTTAGATATTATTTTAAAATTTAGAATATCTGTAGTCTATTCTAGTATGAATCATTAACACCTTCAGGGATAAGTAAATTTGAGTTTTTTAGTTGCAAGCAATTTTAAGTACAATTTTCATTTCATGAATAAAAAGGCTTAATTACAGACGGAGAATGTAGAAAGGCAGAATTAAACTTTCTTGATGTATCTTTAAATGGGAAATGTGTTATGATGCAATTTTTTTAATTTTTATGATCAAATAGGCTGTAAAAACAAAAGCATGTTAAGCATGCTTATATAACTTAATTTCGCAAAGTAAGTATTAAAAATGAAAGAGCACTTGAGTATCTATTCTTTAGTTTCAATATAATTGATTGTTACCTGTATGGTGTCAGGAAATACTTGGGACAGATTCTTAATCAGATGTAATTTTTTCCCCAAATGATTGTTATTTAAGCCACTGACTATTAGATTTGTTTTCTCCTACATGTTTTCTAATGAATTTCCATCGCAGAGCTTTAATTGACTTCAAAAGAAACTCAGCATAAGGAGGAACTACGTGGGATACAAAGAAAGAGCCAGACTTGGCTTTCTACAAACATACTGTGTCCTGTCTGAGTCATAACCATTTTGTTGACTGTTTAGTTTACTTTCCTTGTTGTCAGCACTATAGAGCTAACACCAATGGCTTGGAAGTGAGTTACATGCTATTCTTAGTTTATTACAACCAGCTCTTGATAACTTGGTTTATCATCATGTACTCTGTGGACTGCTATCTTTTCCCTACTATGGCCTGGGATGTGGCCTTGTGCTAGAGGATTAGACTCTATAAAACCGGATCTTTTATCACAGTGTCAAAATGTGGATGGGGTAATGAGAAAAGACTGTATTAGGACTGCAAGCAAGATTATTTACTTAAGTTAAAAGATTTCACCAATCTTAAGGTGGGTATAGATTTCTGTGACTTCCATGGCATCTTCTAATTCCCATCATCACTTTAGCCAAAAACTTCGGCTTCCTCTCTCATAATATCAAATAATTTTAAAAATTAGAAGGTACCATAGAGGTCACAGAATTCTATACCCACCTGGGGATTGGTCAAATCTTTTAGCCAAAACTAAGTGAATATCTCAATTGCAGTCCTCATAACATCTTTTCTCATTCCCCCATCCACATTTTGACACTGTGATAAAAGATCTGGTTTTAAAGAGTCTAATGCTGTAGCACAAGGCCATAGCTTAGGCCATAGCAGAGAGAAGATACCAGTCTCCAGAGTACATACAGAATCATGAAATAAGTATTAAATAATATAAGCATTTCTGAGTAGGGGATAAAGACTTGACTCTTGGAGGTAAGCAGTCTGGATTCAAATCTAGTTCTTCTACTTATTATGTAGATGACTTTAAGAAGTTACTTAACCTTTGAACACTTTGATTTACTTGTCTACAAAATGGGGTTTCTAGCCTGGGCAATAGAACAAGAATCCCGTTCTCTCTCCCTCTTTCTCTTCTTCTTTCTTTCTCTCTTACATTCTTTTTTTTTCTTTCTTTCACTCTCTTTCCTCTCTTTTTCTTTCTAAAAAATAAAAAAATAAAAATAAAAAAATAAAAACCTAGCTAGACTGTTCCAGAGTGTCCTTAAGGACTCAACCCTGAGCCACCCCTGTGCTTTTTTGAATCACCTTTCAAGCTACCCTGGAATGTTCTTTGTGCTTCACAGTGTAAATTTCAGCTTGAAAATCAGAGGAGCCGGGCGTGGTGGCTCATGCCTGTAATCCCAGCACTTGGGGAGGCCGAGGTGGGCAGATTGAGGTTAGCAGTTCGAGACCAGCCTGGCCAACATTGTGAAACCCCATCTCTACCAAAAATACAAAATTTAACTGGGCATGGTGGTGCACACCTGTAATCCCAGCTACTCAGGAGACTGAGGCAGGAGAATCACTTGAACCCAGGAGGCGGAGGTCGCAGTGAGCCGAGATCGCACCGTTGCACTCCAGCCTGGGTGACGAGAGAAACTCAAAAAAAGAAAAGAAAATGAGAAGAGGTTTTCTAGATCAGAAAATGAGAAGAGAGAAACTCAAAAAAAGAAAAGAAAATGAGAAGGGGTCGCAGTGAGCCGAGATTGCACCGTTGCACTCCAGCCTGGGTGACAAGAGAGAAACTCAAAAAAAGAAAAGAAAATGAGAAGAGGTTTCTAGATCAGGAGCCCCCTGGAGTTTTTATCTTATTCCTTTCCAAATGGATTTCCCCTTTTCTTGCGTCCAGGCATTTTATTTTTATAACAAGTATACACTGCCTTTTCTGATTTTCATTTGCCTCTGGCTGTCAAGCTCATTTCTGCAGCAAACCCTGAGAGATTCTAGGAATCCTCCTTAGGAAACACGAATACGGGAACTGAAAGCAAATGCTGGGCCTATTCCACAACACCCTTTGACTTGCCTCATCATAGCCTAGCACCACAGAACAGTGCCAGAGCTACGGAGAGCCCTGCAGATCACCTATGGGTAGGTGGGGCCCATCATATTTCCAGAGGCCCACAGAGATACTACCCAGCAAGCCTGATACATTTCCTAAGAACTTCCATTTCTCTAAGCAGTAATTTTATTTTATTTATTTATGCATTTATTTTCTGAGACAGGGTCTCACTTTGTCACCCAGGCTGGAGTACAGTGGCGTGATCTCGGCTCACTGCAACCTCTGCCCCCTGGGCTCAGGCGATCCTCCCACTTCAGTCTCCCTAGTAGCTGGGACTACAGACATGCCACCTCGTCCAGATGATTTTTGTATATTTTATAGAGACTGGGTTTTACCATGTTGCCAAAGTTGGTCTCAAACGATCCACCTGCCTCGGCCTTCCAAAGTGTTGAGATTACAGGTGTGAGTCATCCTGCCTGGCCAGCAAGTCATTTTAAAAACATTATCTTTTTCTTTTTTTTTGAGGCTGAGTCTCGTTCTGTCGCCGCAGGCTGGAGTGCAGGGGCGTGACCTGCTGTGCTCACTGCAACCTCCGCGTCCCGGGTTCAAGCGATCCTCCTACCTCAGCCTCCACAGTAGTTGAGACTACAGGCACACACCACCATGCCCGGCTAATTTTTGTATTTTTAGTAGAGATGGGGTTTCACCATGTTGACCAGGCTGGTCTTGAACTCCTGGCCTCAAATGATCCACTTGCCTCTGCCTCCCAAAGTGCTGGGATTAAGGTGAGAGAGACTGTACCAGGCCATCAAAGGTATTTTAAGTCATAGATGACAGAGCTGAGATTCAAATTGCAAGTTTAGGACTGTATACTTTAAAGCATAGCTGCCCCTGGTGACCTAAGGGATCTTGCTTTACCCTGGAGTCCGTTTTAACTACGAAATGGCTTTGAATACACCTGGGAAGTGTGAACACTGATGTCTGTAGAAAAACATTCTAATCTGTGCAGTGAGGTCTTTACTCTCTGAGCCTTTATACTCCCTAAATTTATTTCTTTAGCTCTACAAAATCCTCAATCCTCCAAGCAGAACTTGGGGGAACACATTACACATTTTCTGGGGTGTGGGGAAGAGGAAGGAATACCAAATGGTTTGGTATAAAGGAGATTAGTACTCCTTTAGCAAGAAGTGCTACGTAAATGCCGTAATCCGCCAGCCCTTGCCTTTCTTGACTCCATTCTCTCTTTTTTTTTTTTTTTTTTTTTTTTAAGACAGAGTCTCACTCTGTCACCAGGCGCCAGGCTGGAGTGCAGTGGCACCATCTCGGCTCACTGCAACCTCCGCGTACCAAGTTCAAGCAATTCTCCTGCCTCAGCCTCCCGGGTAGCTGGGACTACAGGTGCACACCAACACGCCCAGCTAATTTTGTTTGTATTTTTAGTAGAGACGGGGTTTCACCATGTTGACCAGGATGGTCTCGATCTCTTGACCTCGTGCTCCGCCCGCCTTGGCCTCCCAAAGTGCTGGGATTACAGGCTCGAGCCACCCTGCCCGGCCTCTTTTTTTCTTTTGAGACAGGGTCTCACTGTTGCCCAGGCTGCGGCAGGATTAGCCTTTACCACCTGGGCCTAAACAATGCTCCCACCTCAGCCTCCCAAGTAGCTGGGTCTACAGGTGTGCACCACCATGCCCAGCTAATTTTTTTTTTTATAGAGATGGGGTTTCCCCCATGTTGTTCTCCAACTCTTGGGCTCAAGTAATCCACATGCCTTAGCCTCCTAAAGTGCTAGGATTACAGGTGGAGCGCCCGTG
The DNA here is from genome assembly GCA_963573385.1 of Cacajao melanocephalus. NCBI lineage: Eukaryota > Metazoa > Chordata > Mammalia > Primates > Pitheciidae > Cacajao > Cacajao melanocephalus. The sequence continues at coordinate 108,226 of CAUYLG010049134.1, forward strand.
TCTGCCTGGCGGCTCCATTCATTTTCTTCCCCAGGCATCTCCATACTTCCTAGGTGTGAGGATGCCTGGGGAAGGCTCCCAAGGCTCCTTCCTCCTTGAAGCTCTCTCTCCCTTGGTCTCCTTGCCATCAATATCTCCTACATCCTTCATCATTGCTTCTCAGTTTCCTCTGTGGGCTCTCAGTCACCCTCAAAGAGTGTCTCTTGGGGTTCTGAGCCCGCTCCTCTTTTATAAGCTCTCTCTAGACTGAAGACCCCCAAATCTCTTTCTCCTTCCTGACTCCTCCTTTGCTCTGTGTCCAATTGTCTACTGGACAGTTTCACTTGGATGTTTCATAAGCATCTCAAATCCAGTGAAACTAAGTTCATTATCCCTTCCTGCCCCTTAACCTGCAGCTGGTTCTGAATTCCCTAACTTGGTGAGTTGCCCAGCCTAGAAACAAGGAGCCATCCCTGACTCCTCCCTGCCTTTCTGCTGCACCCGACCCCCAGAAGACAATTGCTTATCAAATATGGCAGATTCTGCCTCCTCAACAACCCTCAAATCCATCCCCCACTTTCCATCCTCAGGGCTACTGCCAGTCATTACCTCTTCCTTTTTTTTTTTTTAAGACGGAGTTTAGCTCTGTTGCTAGGCTGGAGTGCAATGGGGTGATCTCAGCTCACTGCAACCTCCGCCTCCCGGGTTCAAGCAATTCTTCTGCCTCAGCCTCCCGAGTAGCTGGGACTATAGGCATGTGCTGCCACGCCAAGCTAATTTTTTGTATTTTTAGTAGAGACGGGGTTTCACCATATTGGCCAGGCTGGTCTCAAAGTCCTGACCTTGTGATCTGCCCACCTTGGCCTCCCAAAGTGCTGGGATTACAGGTGTGAGCCACTGTGCCCAGCCTATTACAATAATCTTCTGATGGGTGCCCCTGGCTCTCCTCTCACCTCACAGGGAGTCATAGTCATCTTCCTAGAATGTTTTTCAAACTGACCATGTCGTTTTCCTATTTAAGGTCCTTCAGTACTCCCACTGCTCTCAGGACAGTGCACCCGCTCCAAGTGGTGTGCAATGTCCGCCATGTTCTTCTGGTCTCTGCCTAGCCAACGGCCCCATCTCTCACTGAATCCTGTCTTTTATCTCAGGTGTCAGCTCTGCTGATAAACTTGCCATTCTCTGGTTGAACAATGCTGTTCCAAGATCTTGCCCCTTCTTCTTGTTCCCTAGCCAGCTCTTAATCATCTTTCCTGACCCCAGGCTCTCCCCCAGGAAAAAAGCTTTAAGCATCTTTTGTTACTCACTGTCCCCTACACCCTTTCCTTCGTGCCCCTGAAAGACTTCAAGGCCCTGATATTAGTTTACCCATTAGACGAGTAAACTTCTCCAGGTAAGGATTCAAGTTACATTCTTCCTTGTATTCCTAGAGCCTAGAGACCAGCACAGAGTGGGGCCCCAATAAGTGTCTGCTGAGTGAATGCGTAGATGGATACATGGATGAACAGGTGGATGGATGGACAGACAGATGGATGAACAAATGGATGGATGGATGAATGGATGAATGAATGAATGAATGAATGAATGGACAGATGGATGGAAAGATGGACAAGTAAGATCTCCAGCCCAGACTGGATCTCTAAGGTCTCTGGGATGATGGGCAGAACTAAGCCAGCCACATTTGCTTACTCTTTCCTCAGCCTCACACTCAGGTCCCCCTCATTTGGGATCAATACGGAAAAGAAAGGTTTCACCACAGGAGAGGAAAGAGAAGATGTAGCATCAGGAAGCTGATGAGGGAGGAAAGAGAAGAAAAGATGACAGAGGAAGTGGCAGAGAAAGTTGGAAGCTGGAGGGCAGGGGCCCTACATCCTGCCTGTAACAAGCTCCACTTCATCCCCAGCAGCCATCAAATACCAACCTAGAGGCACTGGAAATAGAGCGCACAGAGAGGACATAAAGATACTGAAAATGTTAGACATGTGTGAGAGTCCTGAGAAGCAGACGAGCCCCTAAGTGTGCTAGACCTCCTTCTAGAACGCCCAGGAGATAATCTCTTGGTGACGAGTTCCAACTGCACTGTCTCTGCAGATGTGGGTGCTGCTGGCCAGGTGGGGCCAGTCTAGATACGGTTACGTAAATGAGGTCAGCCAGAATGAGAATCTCTTTCTTAAGGATATCCTAAGTAGTGATGTTTACTGGTTTTTCTGTGATTTCAACATCAGACTTGTGCCTGTTTGCATGGTGGGCAACCCCAGCATCACCTTTGACTCAACTCAATCCCAAAGCCCTTCCCTTCCCTCAAGTCCTCTTTATCTGCAAATGGGCTATCTAAGACCAAGCCCAAATAATTGGCAGCAGGCAGAGAGAACAACATAATCAGGTGAGAGGTGCTGGAAAAACAGCAAACAAGGCAGGTCCCACTTGGCTTCCTTTATCTCTAGCTCTGCGTAGAAAGCTCCTAAGAAAAGTGCACTGGCAGTCTTTGGGTAGAAAAGCGGGGTGACCACCTGCCCTGGACTGCCTGAGATAGTCCTGTTGCCTTAGTGCAGTTAGGAATACTACCACACACTACTTACTACCAAAAGGATTCTGGTTTAGAGACACATTGTACAACTGCTCTGTTTACGAGGTGCTTTAAGATCTGGGAGAAATCCAAGTGTGACTGCTCTTCTTTTCCTGGATCTACCCTAAAGCCATTTCACAGCACAGGTTGGCATGTCCTTACAGGGAAATTTATCAACAGTCCCATGACTCCAGAGAGGACAAACCCAGACCAAAGAAGGAAATGTAGGAGTTTGCCCTTTTAGTAAAATCCTGGGCAGAATTCCGAGGCTCATCTCTCTGTGATACTGAGAATTGAAAGGAAAGGGGGAAATCCCATAGGATCACCATTTTTGGGCAGAAGCCCTTGGTCTCTGACACTGATGGTAGTTCTGCAATTGAATGTGCCTGTTTAGCTATTGCTTGTTCAGTGCAGCTGTGACCAGGAATTCGTCTGATTTCTCCTCCTACATCTTGGTTGGGCCAGATGAAGATGGCCGAATCTGCAAGAAACGCTGGTTGGGTGCTTACAGATATTTTAATCTGGGAAGGCCTTGTTTATATGATGGACCTGGCCTAAGGGAAGATGTTGCTTAAGGTAGAAAGCAAGAAAACCTAGTTAAACACTTTTTTTTTTTTTTGAGACACATTTGCTCTGTTGCCCAGGCTGGAATGCAGTGGTGCAATCTTGGCTCACTGCAATCTCCGCCTCCCAAGTTCAAGTGATCCTTCCGCCTCAGGTAGCTGGGATTACAGGCACACACCACTATGCCTGGCTGATTTTTTTAAATTTTTTGCAGAAACAGGGTTTCCCCTGGTCTCGAACTACTGGGTTTAAGCAACCTGCATGCCTCAGCCTCCCAAAGAGCTGGGATTACAGGCGTGAGCCACCGTGCCTGGTCAAATACTTCATTTTCTAGATCATAAGACGCTTAACTTTATTCCTGGAAAAAAGTTGATTCAGCAAACCAGGGCTTTAAGTGAAGCTGGTTGAGGCCTGAACCCTTTCCTGCCCAGGGTGGAAGATGTAGCAGCTGCATCTATAGGCCACCTGGGGTGTGGGGTGAGCAGCTGCCTAGTAAACCTTTCAGGGTCTCCCTGCAGTGAACTGCTATGGGCATTAGGAGGCTGCAGAAGTTCCTTCTGAGCATGCTCTGGAATATAGCAGAAAGTTACACACAGAGACACTCACATAACATTCGCAATCACACTGAAGTGCACACCCAAGATCCGAGGGCGGTTTCTTTTCCCTCACAATCTACACTCTGAAAATAATGTAATTCAATGTTAGAGAATAAGACATAACATCAGCCCTTGACTTCCTTTGGTCTTAGAAATACAGTGAACAAGTTTGAGAAAATCTACAAACTACAAGATAGGGCTTTGTTTCCCGAGGTGCTCACTCCTTCCTTACTCCTCATATTCCTGGAAACATCAGGAAAAATCTTGCTGATTTTTCATGTTCCCCCAAATCCAAACTCACAAGTTCCCAAAAAGGGCAGTGCTCCTTGCTTGATGCACAGCAGGATGGACAGGGGCAGGGAGGAGGAAAAGAAAATGGTACTTCCCTTTAAAGCCTAGCTCTCCTCCCCTACCTAGGCCCACCCTGCCAGAGGCTCCTGGGAAGCCTCTCCTCTGTGTAGAACATTGCATTTCTGGGCTGTTTCCCATCCAGGCAAGGGGTGAGGGCTCTCCTCTGGCCCAGGCAGCAGCTCTGGAGGATGTGAGCTTCTCTGCCCCTTGCAATGCCTACACGGGACACTTAGGAACGGATGGGGACTGGATGAGGAGGTGGGGACAGAATGCCCCCTGGAACTGCCTCAGGGGCAGCTTGAGTGGCCTGAGCCTGTGTCTGTCCTACTGAGGGTTGGAGTCCCACAGAAAAGCCTCTATGGAGGCACCTACTTTTCAGAACTGCTGCTTTTGGGGGAGAATACCTTTTTCCAGGTGTTCTGATTTTGGGGTAGCAGGGAAGACTGGGAAAAACTGAGGGGACAAGAGCTGTTAGAGGGGGAGTTACATTGATTGAGTGTCTACTACATGCTGGGTGCCGCTGAAGGTGTGTGGGGGTCCTACAGGATGTCCTTTTAGCCCTCACTTCCCTGTAGATTACACGCGGTTCACAGATGACTCTGAACCCAGAGGGGCTGTCTAGGCCCAGGGCCCAGCTAGTGAGTGGATGGGCAGAATCAGACCTGCCCTGGAAGGGTCCGTCTTACCCTGGTGCCCAAGATGTGTCCCTTACCCTCTGCCACCAGTACACGCAAATTCGAGCCACCACTTTCGTTAGGGGCCCAAGTTTATCGTGGGTCTGACCTCTAAGGTCACGTCTCCGCCTTCTCACCCGACTGACAGGAAACCCTGAAATGTCCCTCACATGTGCAAGACGTTTTCCGCGGTGGCGACGACAGGGCGCACAGTGGGACCGCAGCGCGAGCACGGGGCGCGCCCGGAGTCGGTGACTCCTGAACCCGCCCCCTGCCGGCCGGGCTGTCCCGGGGCCTGGGGAGGGCAGCGCCGCCCTGCTTCGCGCCATGACATCAGCCCTGGAGTGGTGCAGTGTGCAAAGCCCACTGGTTGGCGTGGCCCGGGACACGCCTTCCCCGGAGCGGAACAAAACGGCGCGCAGGCCGGGCGCACCCAGCAGCCACTTCCGAGAGCGCCTGCAGCCCGCGCGCCGCCGAGCCAGCCGCCAGGTGAGTGCGCCCGGGCCGCGCGGCTCTGTCCCAGCCGCGGAGGGGCGCCTGGGCACGCATCCAGCGCCTCCCGGTCTTGCCCGCCACGCCGCGGCCCCGGAGCTGTCGCGGATGGGGAACTGTGAGAAGTGACCGCAGTTAGCCGGGGCAGTGCTGCTCTTTCCTGGAGGCACTAGGTCCCTCCACATCCCGCGGCTTCCTGGGCTTTCCGGACGCAGTTGGCTTCCGCGTGTCCATGACCCAGGGCGACCCGGCCTCCTCCAACCGCCTGCAGGTCGAGCAGAACAATCGGCGATTCTGCGCGCCACTGACGCTCATTGTATGGCAGAGAGATGAGGGCATCCGTGCCACCCCCTCCCTCACCCTCCTGCTGGGGAGAAAATGCCCGCGGGCGGGGTGGGGCAAACATCTGGCGTCATGGGCCTGACCTTGGACATCTATGTCCCTGAGGCAGGTGTGAGTTTTCCCTCTTGTGAAAGAACTGCATGGAAACCTCTCCACTCCCAGTCTTGGTGCCAGGTGGTGATAGTTACTGAAGCCTGAAGGAGCCTGCAGTCAGTGTTTTGTGGCCTCAGACCTTGAAAGCTGAGGAGGAAGAAAGGGGCTAGTATTGAGAACGTTTTAAGCAAATCACAATGTGTTACCTAACCATCAGCTCTCTGAGGCAGGTAGTGTATCTACTGGTACAGACCAGAGAATATTTTGCATGTTCCTGGTTCTGGTGCTGTTATGATCTAACCAGGATCCAGGAATCGGCTGGAGCAATAGTGGGCTCAGGCTCTGCCTAGATCCCTGGGCTCCAGCTACCCACCCGCTGCTCCCTGAGAGTGAATGAATGGGCAGGCCCTCCCCACGCTGGGATACTGTCGCGGTGGCACCAAGGAAATCCACTGGGTCCTGGTAGAAAGTGTATCAGCATATCGTGAAGAGGTGGCCTGGAGTCTTGCTGGGGATTGTTTGGAAGGCAGAGTTTTGACTCTTGAATCTGCCACTTAACACATAGGTGTCCGTGGACAAACTGTTTAACTTCTTAACGCGTCAATTTCTTTCAGGGATGCTGCTTAGGGAGTGTATTACACAGAACCTCCAAGGCAGGAGTGCTCTCTCAGTTACATCTTCTTCCTTGTCCTCCGCTCATCCCTTGCCTCCCTACCAGAAGCTAAAAAGGCTGGAGGTGCTAGCTGTCTCTCTCTGTCCTCTCAGAGCACATGCTGGGGATTTCCCCAGGTGGGATTTGAGGGACTGAGCTTCCCTGCTCCCATTCAACTGCTGCCTCCTGACTTTCCAGCTGCACTCTGGCTCAGGAGGCCAGGCTACCTCTTTTGAGAGAGACTGTCCTCAGCCCTCAGCTGCTGGTGGGCAGCTCTTACCCATTGTTTCCTAAATCTAGCCTCATGCTGCCAGGCTCTCCCAGTGAATGACCCTTTGCCTTGGAAAGGATATCCGGGGCGGAGGCAGTCAGACAAGGAAGGAAGTTTATCCTGCAGAGGGTGTAGTGTGGGTTAGAGGAAAGGGAGGAGAGAACCTTCTGCAAGGCCTGAGATGCCCAGGATGGAGGGTATGTGGGGGATGCAGGAGAGAAACTGACGAGAAGGCCCATCAGCTCTGCAATTGGCCTGCTAATAAGATGGGAAAACCAGGGGTGCTGTGGCCTCTTTGCCTCTGCTGGTCCGTCTTAGCACCTTCCTTCCTGGCCCAGGTGTTTGCTCTTTTAATTGCACACTTGTACATCTGTGTCTGGAGCTGGTGAGTCCTGACTGGGCCAGAGTTGCAGCCTGGGAGTGTAGAGACACTTGACTGGGTGATCAGTAAACATTTGATGAATGAATCGGGTATCCATGGTCTTTCAGCTGAGTTGCCCTACGGACAGACACTCGTAAACCTTGCAGATAGTTACTAGCCAGTTTTTCCACATGGGTAGATTGACAAACAGGTGAGAAAAAAAGGCATAGTTTTCTTTTTCTTTCTTCTCTCTCTCTCTTTCTTTTTCTTTCTTTTTCTTTCTTTCTGTCTTTCTCTCTCTCTCTCTTTCTTTCTTTCTTTTTCTTTTTTTGAGGCAGAGTCTTGCTCTGTTGCCCAGGCTGGAGTGCAATGGCGGGACCTTGGCTTACTGCAACCTCTGCCTCCCGGGTTCTGCTCTCCTGACTCCTGCTCTCCTGACTCAGCTTTCCCAGTAGCTGGGATTACAGGTGTCTGCCAATACGCCCGGCTAATTTTTGTATTTTTAGTAGAGACGGTGTTTTGCCATGCTGGCCAGGCTGTTCGTGAACTCCTGACCTCAAGTGATCCACCTGCCTTGGTTTCCCAAAGTGCTGGGATTACAAGTGTAAGCCACTGCACCTGGCCTGTTTTGTTTTTTAGAAACAGTGTCTCATATATTGGCCAGTCTGGTCTCAAACTCCTGGCCTCAAGCGATCCCCTCCCTGCCCCTACCACCATCTTGGCCTTCCAAAGTGCTGGGATTATGGGCATGACCCCCTGTGCCTGGCGACATAGTCTTTATTCACTGTCCATCTCTTGGTGGGGGAAGCAAATTGGGAAGGCTTTTCTGGCAGGTTACTAAAGTTTTAAATATTTATGTAAGCCTAACTTATTGTGAAATGTTGGCTTGCTAGAAGACTATGAAGATATATGCATTAAACATTTTGGGATCCAAAGAGGTGCTAGTGAGAATAAAAAGACTTCTTCCTCCAAGTCAGCTATTTGCCATTACTCAGGCATATTGTCAAATATCAAAAGAAACACAAAACTGAATGAGAAGTGTTAGAGTTGGCTTCTCCTTAAGATAAGAGTAAGCAGATATCTGCACTTGCTGTGCACCAGACAGTGTGAGAAGTACTTCACGTGTTGCCTTGGACAATTTATGAGGTAGCTACTGATGCTCTGCATTTCACAAATGGAGAAACTGAGGCCCAGAGGTAGTAAGAAAGTTGCTCAGGATCACAGCTGGTCAGTTATGGAGCTGCCATTTAAATATGGGCTATTTCCAAAACTTATGCTCATTCACTACCTTAGTATTTTTCTTTGCTCCTCCACATTTCCTTTCTCCAGATCGACTCACTCAGGAAATAGCTGTCATTTGTGGAACACATCAGCTTTACAGGGTACTTTCCAGTGTCTTATAAACTATTTAAGGAAGATAATCTTTAACTTGGATGGATCAGGGCTAGAACTCCTGACTTCTGGGTTTTTAGTCTGTTGCATGGGCAGGTAGGAGCAGAGGGGACCCTGGGAGTTCATTCCCAGACACCCATGGGTGTGCTTTCACCAGGTCTGCATGTTTGAGTTTCGGAGCCAGGTTTGCAGGAAAGTAAAAGAAGCCTGGAAAAGAGCCTGCTTAAGAAAGAGAGAGAAAGAGAGAGAGAGAACTAGTAAAATTCGAGGGGAGGGCAGAGGAGGTGAGGCGGAGGGGTCCTGGGTTCTGACTGCTGTTTCCAATTGTCAGGAATTTATATGGTAATGATGTGCCTGTACTACGCAGCTCCCCAGGAATTTGTCTGACGTCAGCACTGAGCAATTCCCATGTATGGTAAAGTGTGTAAATATGGGGGCAGCTAGCATTTCCAGACTCTGACATTTCCAGGGCTTCTCCAGGGCCAGTAGGCAGCGTCTGAGTCTTCAGCAGTGACAACAGAGGAAGCAGTGGAAGGTTAGCAGCTGGAGCTCAGCCCCAGCCAGGCAGCCGGCACCCCCGATCCCCCATCGTGTGCCTGGCTTTCTTTATGGAGGGGTGGCGTGGGTTGGTGCTTCCTGGGACATCGGCTGCAAACAACTTGTGTTTATAAGGTCTAAGTGCTAATTTGTTTTTACTTTTTAAAAATTAATCAAAAGAAAAATCACTCAGACCATTTGTTCAGCATGGGATAACCGATATCATTCCAGATCTGGATAAAAGCAAGGAAACCACATCTGTTAATTTTTCTGTGAGGCTTTATTATAATACAGGATTTCCTGTAGAAGTTTTGAAATACTACAAAGAAGTCATTGACCTCCATTTCTACCTGTGTTGACCTTCAGACTTTTTTTTTTTCCTCTGAGACAGAGTTTCGCTCTTGTCCCCCAGGCCGAAGTGCAATGGTGCGATCTCGGCTCACTGCAACCTCCGCCTCCTGGGTTCAAGTGATTCTCCTGCCTCAGCCTCCTGAGTAGCTGGAATTACAGGCATGCACCACCACGCTTGGCTAATTTATTTATTTTTTTGTATTTTTAGTCGAGACGGGGTTTCACCCTGTTGGCCAGGCTGGTCTCAAACTCCTGACCTCAAGTGATCTAACCATTTTGGCCTCACAAAGTGTTAGGATTATAGGCGTGAGCCACTGAGCCCTGCAAACTTCTGAGCTCCAAGGGTAGAGGACTCTGCTATAGAAAGCATCAGGGGCAAGTGGGAAAAGGGAGAGACTTACACCGCCCTTGTCAGCTCACGGTCTTATAAGGGCCACTGGACATGGATTTGAAAAGAGAAAACTCATGCAATAGAGAGGAGGATCCCTGAGCTAGAATGACAGTCGAGTTCTGGAGTCCCATAGGGCCTGGAGTGATTGTAGCTCAGTGATGCTGTTTACCTTCACAGAGAGGTGGGCCATGTGCGCTGGCTACCTTCACGGGGAGGCGGGCCATGTGCAGGGTTCTGAAGGAAACATGAAGTGGAATGTGCAAAGCTGAGGCCAAGCCTGCCCCATCTCCATGGTGGCCATTCTCCCCCTACCAGTGACCCTTACCTTCAGGAGAGGCCTATTGCCTGAGCTCTCAGGTGTTACCTCTAAGACTTGGCTCTGAGCCCCGACCAGCAGGGTCCCCTCCTTCCCTCTCTGCCCTCGGCTGCTCTCTGGACATTGGGGAGTGGGGGCAAAAGCCGAGCTGCTGTGGAAGGGATGCAACCCTCCTTTCCACCTGGCAGATACCAAGCAGCTCAGCTAATTCGAGGGAGCTAGATAAACATCTGCCAGGTTTCTACTGGAGCAAGTGGGTGAGGACTTCAGCCCTGTGCAGTTGGTCACCTTTGGCCCTAGGGAATAAGTGATTTTGGAATGGGAGAGATGGGATTTTTCCACTGGAGGAATAAAGATATGGGTGGTTTTGAAGGGTTTGATAAGAGGGGGCTTGCCTTCAAGCACTGGTGGCTGGCAGTTAAGGATTTTACATCTCTGCAATGGTTCCTTCAGCTTGAAACAAAGATGACCACCTGTCACCTGAGCCTGACTTTTTTTTTTTCTCTTGAGACTGAGTCTTGCTCTATTGCCCAGGCTGGAGTGCAGTGGCGCAGTCTTGGCTCACTGCAAACTCCACCTCCCGGATTCAAGCAACTCTCCTGTCTTAGCCTCTGAAGCAGCTGGGATTACAGGCACCCACCACCACGCCTGGCTAGTTTTTGTGTTTTTAGATGAGATAGGGTTTCACCATGTTGCCTAGGCTGGTCTCAAACTCCTGACCTCAAGTGATCTGCCTGCCTCGGCCTCCCAAAGTGTTAGGATTACAGGTGTGAGCTACCTTACCCAGCCAAGCCTTTCACGAGATTTGGGGTGACCGTGAGAGTCTGTGCCCTTTTTCTTCTCCTTTCTCTGCTGCTGTAAGAGCTGCCACCTTGGCTCTCTCCTCTCAAGACTGAGGATCGGGGTACAGTCCTAACGGGACAGCCAGGGTAGGAAGATATGGCAGCAGACACAGCAGGCTTCTAGCCTCAAGCCATTTTGGGGAAACAGCTGACCAGGTGTTTCCAGCCATTCAGCAGAAAATTCAAGCTCTGTTCTCTGTTGAGATGCTCAATGCAATGAAATAGGACATCTCACACAGCTGGGGGGAGCTACACCCAAAGAAGGGCAAGTAACTTGTCCCAGACTCATTTGCTGGGCTGGCGGATGAATCAGGAGATCAGGAGTTCCTGGCCCTATTTGGCATGTTACTTCTTAAGCCTTGCTCCTTCCATATGTGGACTAGCTACACGCGGACAGCTGGCCTACATCTAGCAGTGTGATGTCAAGGTATGACTGGGCTAGTCTTGTGAGAGGTAGTCAGAGGGGTGGGCACTTAACAGTGTGCTGGCCATCACTTCCATACATCGTCATTTAAAACTTACAGCTCAATTTTAGGGAGTTCACGTATGGTCCATTTTAGAGACAAGCAAATTGATGTTGAGAGAGGAAAGTAATTTGCTCAAGATCCTTCAGCTAAGAAGGGGTGAATCCGGGTCCATCGAGCCCAGCTGCCATTTTCCTAACCATTGACCTTTACGGCCTGAATTCTCACCTCGGGAACTTCTCTCGTCCCAGCCTCCTGCAGGGTCTCTGTCCCCCAGAGCTGGGAAGGTAATTGAGAAGGAGCCAAACGTGCCCCTAAGCACTCCATGAACTCAGAGAAACAGGTTTCCTTTTAAGGCAATTCTGTCTCCCTACAGGCAGAATTTGGTTGTTGGAGAGAAGGGGTTGGGCAGAAAGGGTGAGGGGGTGGGGTAGAGACTGAGGCCCCCTGTTGCCAAGGTTCCCTCCAGCTGAGCCTCTTCCCCATAGCCAGGGTCACCTGGAGGGGTCCTCTTGTGGGCGGAGAGGGACAGGAGCCCATCCACAGGGACTGCCTGAAACCCTTCCAGGCTAGGGACGCAGTCATCACTTTTCATCTTAAGGCAATAGAGCCCTGTCCCTTCCCTGAGCTCTTGACGGGAGATCCCCAGCCCTACCCCAACTAAAAGACCAGGCTCAAAGAGCAGCCTCACTAAGAGACGTCCTGAGCAGATTTTCCTTACTGGCAGGTCCTTGGGTTTCACCCATTTCTCCGCCCATGTTCTTGATTCCCTGGGGCCTTGCTGGATGTGGGCCCCTGACATGGAGCCAGGGAAAACAAGGGGAGGCCTGTATGGAGCTGTGGGTCTCCCCCAGAGGGAGAAGGGCTTTTGTGTCTGGGAACAAATCAGTGCTTGGAACTGGCTCCCAACCATGTGATTAGGGGAATTTTCCTCCCTTAGGGGTGTTCCTAGGGGCCTGAGTGTGTCCCCTGCTGGTTCAGGGGCTTGGAAAAGGAGAGGATCCGCACTGATGTACCTGTATGCCTACCGCAAGCAGCCCCTCTTAAATACGCAAGGGCCACAGCATGGTGACTGGGGCACAGAGGACTCAGAAGTAGATGAGCTTGCATTAGAATCCCAGGTCCACCTCTTCTAGCTGTGTGACTATAAGCAAGTTGCCTAACCTCCCTGAGCCTTGCTTTTCTTATCTGTAAGGTGGGCATACATTCTTTATCTTTGGATGATAAGGATGAAATGAGATGATGCGGCTGGGCAAAGTGGCTCATGCCTTAATCCCAGCACTTTGGGAGGCCAAGGCAGATCACTTGAGGTCAGGAGTTCGAGACCAGCCTGGCCAACATGGCAAAACCCCATCTCTAATAAAAATACAAAAATTAGTCAGGTATGGTGGTGGGTGCCTATAATCCCAGCTACTCAGGAGTCTGAGGCCTGAGAATTGCTTGAACCCAGGAGATGGAGGTTGCAGTGAGCATAGATTGCGCCGCTGCACTCCAGTCTGGGCGATAGAGTGAGACGCCATCCCAAAAAGAGAAGAAATGAGATGATGCAGACGAGCCATCTGATACATAGTAGGCATTCAGCCCATGGCAGTGTGGGTGCTGTGGCTGAGTTCCAAGGGTCACATTGAGTCACCTTATCAGAGGGAGAAGAGAGCCTGTGTGGCTCCGTACGACTGAACACATTATTCACAGAAGCTTCCCAGCAGACCTCCCTCGCATCTCACTGGCCAGAAATGGTCTCAGCCTGTTCCTGATCCAGCCACTGGCAGGAGAACGGAATCCCCACGCTTGGCTTAGGGGACTCAGGCTCTGTTCCTCCATCTGGGGAAGGGGCATCTCCTCAGTCACGCCATGGCCTGAATAAAATTGGGGCTCTGTAGCAAGGAAGAAGGGGGAAATGGCTGATGGTGAGCCAGACCGTAAGACACATTGCTGATTGCTGTTCCTGTTGAACTGTCCTTCACATTGTGTTGAGGTTTTCAGCCCCAAATCTTTGCTCAACGAGGGCAGCTAACAGTCCTCAGAACAGAAAGAGGCTGAAGGAACAGTGTGATATCAGAGGCTGGGAACGGGGACTGTCCCTGGGCCTGGGAGCTCAGGCCCCATAGATTATCTGAAGAAGATGGAGATGGGGATGTGAGCAGTAGAGAAATTCCTGCTGGGCGTGTCAGCGATGTGTGGGAGCCTGAGGAGGAGCCGCCGGTCCAGAACCCCAGAAAGTGAGAACTGGGCTGATGCAGCAGGCACAGTCTACCTATCATCATCACCAACACCACTTCCCCACAGGAAGCCCTGCTCTCAGCCTGCACGTGCTTACTAAGCACCTCTACTAGGGGCCAGGCCCTGCAGGGATTCACCGTGCAGAGCAAATGGCCCCAGAAGCTGTGGCTTTCAATATCAGTACATCCTTCATTCATTCCTCAACTATTCATGGCCACCTATCTAAACAGCTACATGCCAAGTGCTATGCAGGGCATGGGGACAGAGTGGTGAATGTGACCTGGATCCTCTTCTTGAGCGGAGGCCCGTGTCACCACCAGATGGGAAGCTCTCCAGCAGTGGAGACTATGTCTCCCTCTGCCCTTGACGTTGACTCTTCAGCTGACATCGACTCTCCAGCTGTTACCGGGGGTTGTGCTCTGGTTGCCACAACCCTACTTTCAACATTTCCATGCCACAGGCTCCTTGAGCTCTCTCCTTAGGCTCCTTTGCCTGCGTCCAGAGGCACAGACCCCTCTGACTCCCAGCCCTTTGCTTCCTAGCACCTCCCTGCATCCTTTCCTCACCATGTCCCGGGCAACCACCGGCACCCAGCCTGTACCCACCGTAGGTGGTTCTTTGTATAGCCCTTCCCTCATGAACTCTGTTGAAAGAGGTGGAAGGGCTATCTTCTTCCTTCAGCCAGTCCTTCTGTTGAGTGAGTGAGTGAAATGGAAGGAGAGAAGCAGCCCCCATCTGTTCTCCATGACCTTCTGTGCTGCTCTGTAGCCATGGAGGCACTGACCTGAGGCATCGCCTGAACTTCTGTATGCCATGTATGTGCCAGGCTCTGTGCCTTGCCTTTGACGTATCATATCTTGTTTGATCGCCAGACATACTAGGTGAAGTTGCTACTCTTATTCTTATCTAACAGACACAGAAATCAAAAGTCTGGAAAAACCAACTATCTGGCCCAAGCTCACAGCCAGTGAGTGGCAGGATCAAGACTGAGACGCCTGCCTGGCCTCAGGACCCAGCTCTGAACCAGCACCTAGAGCATCTCAAAGTCCATCCAGGCCACCTGCTTTGTTCGCCTGGGGTGCTTGTTAAAAATTCAGATTCATGTACCTCATTCTCAGAGGTTATAATTCATCAGATGTGGGGTGGTGCTACTAAATCTGATTTTGCAAAAGCCCCTCACTCTGAAGCTTGAGAATTCCGCCCTGTGTGCCTGCCTCCTGCTTTTTTCTTTTCTTTTTCTTTCTTTCTTTTTTTTTTTTTGAGACACAGTGTTGCTCCATTGCCCAGGCTGGAATGCAGTGGTGCTCTCTGGGTTCGCTGCTACCTCTGCCTCCCAGGTTCAAGTGATTCTCCTGCCTCAGCCTCCTGAGTAGCTGGGATTACAGGGGCCCACAAGAAGACCCAGCTAATTTTTGTATTTTTAGTAGAGACGGGGTTTTGCCATGTTGGTCAGGCTGATCTGGAACTCCTGACCTCAGGTGATCCACCCTCCTCAGCCACCCAAGTGAAGAAGGAGAACATTGTCAGGCAGCGCCTTGCCAGCCTCCCTGGCCTCCCACTCGGTCATGGTCCCTTTCCTCCCTTAGAAGGAGCTCTTCTAAGATAAAAGCTTGTGATCATCCTTCCTTTGCTTTTCTGTAGTAACTTTTCCACACATATGTCCATTTCTTAACAATATGAGTTTAGCCTCTTTGTGAATTTCATACAAATGGGCTTGCGTTTTCCCAGCTCTGGTCTGTCTGCCTCTTTCCTTCCACATTGTCTTTGAGATCCATCCATGTTGATGTGTGTAGGGGTTGGCAGTCCATTTTTATTGCCACTGCAGCCCTGTATCTTCTGCTGATCCACATCCTTTGGAATGCCTAGCACAGGGCTGAAAATGCAGCAGCTGCTCCGTAAAGACCTGTTAATTAGATTGGGGGAGGAAATCCCCAAGTGAGGTGTGAGGACGCTGTCGAGAGCTAGCAGAAAGTGCTCTGCCGGGCCTGGTGGCCCCCTAGGCGTTCTGCCTTCATCTTTCTCTCCTCAGGCTCTGGCTGTTGCATGTCTGTCATGGACAATCTGAGATGTTTCCATCTCCCTGTAAAATTAATTCCCATTTCTGTGTCCGTTTTCAGAATGCCGAACTGGGGAGGAGGCAAGAAATGTGGGGTGTGTCAGAAGACGGTTTACTTTGCTGAAGAGGTTCAGTGTGAAGGCAACAGCTTCCATAAATCCTGTTTCCTGTGCAGTGAGTACACCCCAGGCCCTGTGACTGTTGCCTTGGACACCCGGTTGGGCCTGCCCCCACAGGCTGGGCCTGTCAACACCCTGGGGAATCGGTCCCATGGGATGTAAACAGCTTGACATTTGGCTGAAGCGCAGCTGGGCAGGGAAACACTTAAGGGCCTCTTTGTTCCGTTCAGAAGCTTCTTTCTCAGGGATGAACTGGCCAGAGCGGGTTGGGGTGGCGAGCGTTCAGGGGCTGAAAGCCAAGCCGTAAAGACTTGGTTAAGAAAACTTTCCACTCAGCTCTCTCTTCTCTCTCTCCCTGCCATGATCCCACCATTTCAGAGGAAAACACTTCCAGCTCTTTGGACCCTAATTATCTCTTGTTCAAAGGCAACAGAGGCCACACCTCATGGTGCAGCTGAGTGTGGAGGAAGAGTGGGGCCCCTCCTTCCTCAGCCCCTTGGAGGCCAGCCCGTTCACATCTTCACTTCCCATTCCCACCCAGACAGCCTGGGATGAGAGGAAGAGGGAGTGAGGAGTTCCCTGATACCTACTCCTAATAAGCCAGAGCAAGGCTTGCTCCAGTCACAAGCCTAGATGAGTAGGAAATCAGATGAAAGATGTGAAGCAACTGATAGAGGTCAGGTCGACCCAGGGATCCTGACACAGTGATGCTGTACCAGCCGGTACCTGGGTCAGGTGATGTTTCCAGAATGTGGCAACTTGGAGAAGCCTCTCTTCAGGTTCCTAAATGATTTGGTTCATTGTGATCAGCGCAGAAGGTCTAGATTAGAAGAAGAGTCAGCTTCAGCAAGGTGCATTTTATTTCCTAAGACAGAGTCTCACTCAGTTACCCAGGCTGGAGTGCAGCGTCTTACTGCAGCCTCCACCTGAAAAGATCCTCCCACCTCAGCCTCCTGAGTAGCTAGGACTGCACATGCATGCCACCACGCTCGGCCAATTTTTTAAAAAAACTTTCGGAGAGACAGGGTCTCCCTATATTACCCAGGCTGGTCTTGAGCTCCTGGGTTCAATCAGTCTGACCGCCTCAGCCTCCCAGAGTGTTGGGATTACAGGCGTGAGCCACTGTGCCCGGCCAAGGTACATTCTTCATGACAGCAGACGGAATGGATGGTAGGAGAATGTCTGAGCTAAAAAAGATTCAGTGTTTATTATCTGTGTGATGATGGACAAGTTACTCAGTTCTCTCTGGTTGAGTTCTCTCATTATTACAGTGGAGGGAATAACAGCTACCTCATGGGATTGTTGTGAGAATTAAAATGAAAGAAACTTGTAAAACAAAGCACTTAAAACAATTATGAATATTGAAGAAATGATACACATACATGCACGCACACACACGCACACACACACACACACACACACACACACTGCTCACTGCTGAGGGATCTATAGCAAGAGAGTGTGATGCAAAGAAGAGCTCAGTGGGGCTGAGGCCCCAGCCCATCTGGGAGATCCAAGAATGGGGTCCTGTCTGTTCTGCATTACATGAAGCAGAGTTTCATGATTTGTGCTCCAGAGCAGGATCCAGGTGGGCCAAGAGGCCCCTGTTCAACAGACGTTTCCATCTCTGCCTGTCACTGGGTAGACTAACATGAGGCCACCTCACACAGGGCAGCAGGGGCCCCACACCCTGCTCAGCTGGGCCT
This sequence comes from Cacajao melanocephalus, assembly GCA_963573385.1. Classification (NCBI taxonomy): domain Eukaryota; kingdom Metazoa; phylum Chordata; class Mammalia; order Primates; family Pitheciidae; genus Cacajao; species Cacajao melanocephalus. The sequence goes on from CAUYLG010049134.1 coordinate 125,561, forward strand.
GGAGTGACAGCTCCAGGGCTGTATCTGATGAATGGGGAGTAAACAAGGTTTGGTGGAGCTTTGTTGGCTTCCAGCCTGCAAAGAAAGCCAGAAACAGCAGCCTCTTGTTATCAGCAGTTCACTACTCTTAGGAATTTCCAAGCTGTTTATTTTTCTAGAGGGAATAAGAGAGAGCTTGGCCCTGGCTGGGAAGGGAGTCTAGGCTGCTGGGGTCCTAAGGGCCCCTCTCTTTGCTCTCAGATGTTGCTTAATCATTGACTATAAGGGGTCAGCTGTGGGCGACAGTGCCCGCCTGCAGCCCTGTTTATGGAAGAGTCGTCGGTCAGAGGGTTGAGGGCAGTCAGGAATTCAGGGGGTGGCATAGGAAGGAAGGAGCAGGGCCCGGGGCAGGGTATGTGGGGTGCACCGGATGACAAACAGTTGCAGAAAGTCAGGCTGGGGGGCAGGGCTCTGTGTTATGGAATGAGCAGCCATAGGAAGCAGTCTCAGGTCACGCTAGGGTCTCAGGGCCGTGCAGCTCTTGGGTATCAGAGCACCAAGTGGACCCCTGAGCACTGCATGAGTCCCAGCAGGCTGAGCCATCTCCACAACTTGCTCATTCCTCATGCCCAGCACAGCTCCTGGCACACAGTGGGGTTCCTGACAAAGATTTGTTTATGAATGGAAGGAGCATCATTTCTCTTTCTCAGTGAAGTGGGTGGTAAATGACCACCCCATTCAGGATGCCCACTGAATCAAAGGACTTTCCCTCCCGAGGAAGGGAGGGGCTAGCTGGGTCTGGGCCAAGGACAGTAAGAGCTATCTCCCTCACTGGTCAGGCCTGGGTAGGTCCCCAGAAGCAGTTGTGACCAGGTGGGTCCTTGGCTCCAGATTCTACTCAGTTTGTCCACCTGCGTGCCTGTATTAGTCTATTCTCAGTCTGCTAATAAAGACATGCCTGAGACTGGGTTATTTATTTATTTATTTTTGTTTATTTATTTTTATTTTTATTTTTGAGACAGAGTTTTGCTCTGTCACCCAAGCTAGAGGGCAGTGGTGTGATTTCGGCTCACTGCAACCTCCATTTCCTGGGTTCAAGCAATTCTTATGCCTCAGCCTCCTGAGTAGATGGAATTACAGGTGCCTGCCACTGCATCCAGCTAATATTTGTATTTTTAGTAGAGATGGGGTTTCACCATCTTGGCCAGACTGGTCTTGAACTCCTGACCTCGTGATCTACCCATCTCGGCCTCCCAAAATGCTGGGATTACAGGCGTGAGCCACCGCACCTGGCTGAGACTGGGTAATTTATAAAAGAAAGAGGTTTAATGAACTCACAGTTCCACATGACTGGGGAGACCTCACAATCATGGCAGGAGGCAAAGGAGAAGCAAAGTCATGTCTTACATAGTGGCAGGAAAAAGAGCTTGTTCAGGGGAACTCCCATTTATATAAACATCAAATCTTGAGAGACTTTTTTACTATCACAAGAACAGTACCAGGGACCAACCACCCCCATAATTCAATTATCTCCATCTGGCCCCACTTGACATGTGGGGATTATTATAATTCAAGGTGAGATTTGGGGGGAACGCAGCCAAACCAGATCAGTACCCTTTCCTGAGGGTCTGAATAGGCAGGAGAAAGACAGGATGATGTCATAGCCCACCCTGGGCTTGGCCTGGGAGCAGGGACTGAGAGGGTCTACAGTACACTCCCATGGTCTCGAAAGGAGCTGCCAGATCCTATGAGCAGGCAGTGGTTCAGAGGCTGGTGGGAAAGCTCAGCTCCATGGCTGGGAACCTGCCCAAGGCTATGTGCCCATCTCTGAGCTGCACCCAGCTCCCTCCTGGGGAAGGTTGGGTTGGAGCCGGCAGCCAGCCTGGGGAAAGAAGGGCTCTGTGGTGGTGGCCGATGGAACAGGACCCCGCAGGTTGGCCCTGGGCTGTTCCCTAGAATCTAAGAGCGGGGGGAGAGTGGGGGAGCTCACAGAAGCTTTGCCTGCCCTCTGACACCAGCATCTCCTCACCCACAGGCTGAGGCTTACTGTCACTTTTCACCCTCCCAGCCCCACATGCTTGGCCCACTGGAGGGGAGCCATGGCGCAGAAAACAACCAGGTCTGGAGGACAGGGGCTGGGTTCTGGCCTGGCCCTGCGTCTGGCCAGCATGTGATCTGGAACTGTTTTGTAGGCCTTGGTTTTCCTTCTAGAAGCAGAGAATCATTCCATTTCTGAGTGGGGTAAGGGGGCTGTGACCTCTCCCCTGGGGCTGCCTTTCCCCTGTATTTCCAAGCAGCCTACAAGGGCCCACCAAGGTGGCATCTGGAAGTGTGTGCTTCCAACAAATCCAGTCCTTTTTTTTTTTTTTTTTCCTTTATTGGCTTACCATGATTTGGTAGAAATTTATTCAGACTTGCCTTCAAGATTCCCCATGATGAAGTCTTTGGTGGATCTTACAAGTGAGCTACAGAGTCTCTCACTATATCACCTAGTTGGAGGTAGAGGGGCAAAGGCCCACTGCGAGGCAGGATTGGGCCTCTGGGAGAACAGAAGGGCCAAGGCAGAGCAGAAAGGAGCAGGGAGGTCTTCGGCAGCGAGCCATCTGGAAGGTATCAGCTGGCAGGCCCTGAAGTCTGCCTTGGGTCAAGTTCCTGGGTCTCCTGCTGGAGAGGTCAGCCAAAAGAGACCTCGGTTCCCCCAAGCACTCTTATCTGCTTTCTGCCTTCTCTTTGGTCTTGGAATTTTCAGTTCAGTTTGGATCTTACAGGCAAATAATTCTGGGCCAATCCCTGACTTCCCACCCTAGAAGGGAATGTTGGAGCCCTTGGCCTGTGGTTCCCTCTCCCTCCTTCTCCGGGCCCCAGGGGAAATGGTGGGAAGTTCCATATTTGGATGGCCCAGAGTGCTGGAATGAGATGGAGATCTCCAGGGCAGGACAAGAGGGTCCTTATTTAGTCTGAAGTCTCCAACCTGGGGCTTAGGGTGAGAGAGGAGCTGGCAGAGGGCTGGACCCTTTAAAGGCAAGAGGGTGACAGTTGCAAGGAAAGGAGCTGAGAGCTTCTCTGAGGGCAGTAAGAGGTGTGGCCTCTCCACTGGCATCCTTGGTTTCTATCTTCAGGACATGTTTGAGGGTGCAGTCCAACTGAGATGCCAAACTCCAGTTTTTAAGGAATATTATCAAACCGAAGTAGGATTATAGGCCAAGTAAAGAAACAGAATGCAGCTGAATCTCTTGAGAGGAGTATTTGGAGGTTAGAAGCAATGATCTCTTGAGACCAGGGCCTGTCCCTCCCGCTTCCTTGTCTCCCGATGGTACTGACTTTATGTAGTACTAATAAGAGTAGCCAACATTTATTATGCACCTGTTGTATGCAGGGTAGCGTGCCAAGTACTTCCCATGTCAGATCTCATTTGATTCTCACCACCAGCTTTTGGGGCGGACATTATCATCTTCGTTTGCAAATGAGGACACAGAGGCTGGAAAGGCCGAAAAACTCGCACACGGCTGGAAAGGGAGAGAGCTGGGATTTGATTCCGGGAAGTCCGACTCCTCGTGACTCCAAGCTCTGAACTATTTTAACTTTATTTATTTATTTATTTTATTTATTTCTGAGACAAAGTCTCACTGTGTCGCCCAGGCTGGAGTGCAGTGGCGCGATCTTGGCTCACCGCAACCTCCGCCTCCCGGGTTCAAGCGATTCTTCTGCCTCAGCCTCCCAAGGAGCTGGGATTACAGGCCCATGCCACCACACCTGGCTAATTTTTGTATTTTTAGTAGAGACAGGGTTTCACCTTGTTGGTCAAGGTGGTCCCGAACTCCTGACCTTGTGATCCGCCCACCTTGGCCTCCCAAAGTGCTGGAATTACAGGCATGAGCCATCGCTTCTGGCCACTTTATTTTTATTTTTAAATTTTTTATTGGTTTATTTATTTTTAAATAAAGAGACAGGGTTTTGCCGTCTTGCCCAGGCTGGTCTCAAACTTCTGGGCTCAAGTAATCTTTCAGCCTTGGCCTCCCACTGCTGGGACTGCAGGCGTGAACCACTGCGCCTGGCCTCAACTCTTTTACTCGGATAGCTAGGCATAGCTGCCCTCCGAGATTAACAGGATGAAATATGAAAGGCCTGCAGCCTTTCTAGCTCAGACCATTGCAGTCCCTAGCTCCTCCCACTCTACTCTCTCTGACCCCAGGAGTCAGGAAGTTCTTCCCAGTGTCTGACTTCACTTCTTCCTGTGGCAAAGTGATTTCTGAGATTAGAAACTTCGAATCCTGTTGTGATCAGCATGAGCTGCATCTCATTTCAAAGCCCACCATGTTGGGCACTTAATAAATGTTAAACTTTTCTTCTGGGGTGTCACGCCACCTCCATCTCCCCCTCTTGGCTCCCTGCCAGCATGCACAGATAATCTCTTCTGGATTCCGTTGTTGAAGGCAGGAAAACCCTGCCCTTCTTTTCTTTTTTCTCCTCTCCTATTGGGACACATGGTCTCTGTTGAGAGCAGACTGAGGAACCTCAACAGGCATCCTGTGGCTTGTGGTCAGCCTAGGCTGTTGCTTCTGAACCCCTGTGATACACTGCAGCCTCAGGAAGTTTGGGGGTGCGGAGGACCGGAGGAGACACACATGGATTCCTGGAATTGGAATTGGTGTTGGCCAGCATTTCTAGAGTCAGATATGCAGATCCCGTCCCTCTGTCCTCCCACCCATTGGCCATCTTGCCTGGCCATCCATCCATTTCTAGACAGTTTCTGAAAGGTCAGGATATGATGTATGCAAAGAGCCCAGAGAGCTTCAGCGGTAGGAAGCTTGCAGCTCCCCGCAGCTTCAACTCACTGTGCCCGCTTCCCCTCCACAGTGGTCTGCAAGAAGAATCTGGACAGCACCACAGTGGCCGTGCATGGCGAGGAGATCTACTGCAAGTCCTGCTATGGCAAGAAGTATGGGCCCAAAGGCTATGGCTATGGGCAGGGCGCGGGCACCCTGAGCACTGACAAGGGCGAGTCGCTGGGCATCAAGCACGAGGAGTGAGTAAAACATCCTCTCCCAACCGTTCTCTCCAGTTCTCTCCCCGACCCCTGTATTAGGCCTCACGTGTGTTTAAACCATTTTTGGGTAAGCAACGGAAGGCTCAGAAAACTCGTTATTTAAAAGGCAGCCACAGAGCAGTGCCCGTGTGTCAGGCTGCTGCAGGAGCTGGGGATTCAGCCGGGGCTAAAACAGGCGGGGCTCCTCCCTGCGTGGAATGTGCATTCTATATCTGGATAAGGGTCAGAGCTAGGAGGAGCCCCAAGAATTAGTTAGTCCAATTTCCTCTTTTTTTTTTTTTTTTGAAAGGGAGTCTTGCTTTGTCACCCAGGCTGGAGCGCAGTGCTGCACTCTTGGCTCACTCAGCCTCTGCTTCTCGTGCTCAAGTGATCCTCTTGCCTCAGCCTCCTGAGTAGCTGGGACTACAGGCATGTGCCACATACCCGGCTAATTTTGTGTTTTTGTAGAGATGAGGTTTCACCCTCTTGCCTCCTCTTTTTATAGATGAGAAAATCCAGCCCAGGCCCAGTGACTTACCTGGGGTCCCAAGGCTAGTGAGTGTCAGAGCCAGGCCGGGGGCTCAGGGCAGCACCACTGCCAGCCCTGCTATCTCTCACCCCTAGTGAGGAGAAGTCATCTCCCTTGCTCGGAAATGCCACAGGCTGTCACTAGGCCCTCCCCGCCCCCACCCCACGGCACTCCCTGGCCTCTGGGTAAACGGTGGCTTTGGCAGTCGGCCTGGCCGGCTCCTCAGCCTGGGGGTGGACGGAAATGATGGATGAGTTACCAAGTTTCAGCCAAGGTCATTGCCCCAGTGGGAATGATTCGTCAGCAGATTTCTTCTGGAAAGAATCTGATAGTAGACCAGCTGCAGGAATGAGGGGCAGAGGAGGGCGATTTTTAGCAAATGGGGTGTTAAATGATTCTGAGGTTAACTGAGTGACCGAGGGAAGTATGATCTTTCAATGAAAATAACGTTGTGCTGAGCCTTGGTTTGTCCATCTGTAAAATGGAGATAACCCTAGAGGCCCTAGCGTTTGTGACTCTGGCAGAGAGAACTGCCCGCTGCTCTGGCATGAGATGAAGGCAGGGTCATGCCCTCTCAGTGCCAGCCCCACCTGTACTTACAGTGTAAGTCACCTCACCCCATGCCTTTCTCCATACAGAGCCCCTGGCCACAGGCCCACCACCAACCCCAATGCATCCAAATTTGCCCAGAAGATTGGTGGCTCTGAGCGCTGCCCCCGATGCAGCCAGGCAGTCTATGCTGCGGAGAAGGTGATTGGTGCTGGGAAGGTAAGGCTGCTGCTGGGCTTGATGGGGATGGGGGGAGATACCTTCCTGAAATGTGGATTCTAGAACTTTTAAATTGGTGACCCAGCTCTGCTCAGGGCAGCCTGAGCACTGGGGAGGTTTAACCTCTTCCGTTTGTCCCTGTGGGTTGCATGTACCTGTGCTTTCCAGTCTCCAAGGAGCTCCTATCAGCTATGAACAGTAACATCCCCAGCATGGATGGACAATGGCCAATTCACAGGGAGTGGCAATGATCTGTGTCTCTAATGTTGGAGAACAGAGTGCGAACGTACGTGGATGGGCTCAGAGGGTCCACAAAGCCCCGAAAATTGTATGCAAAGTTTCATGGGAACATGTATGTTTCTTAGAAGACAGTCTATAGTTTGTATCAGTTTTTCAAAGGATTTGTGATCCCCAAAATATGCATTCTGTTTCACGGGATGTGGACTCCCAAAACCCATCCAAATACCCCCAGGGCAGAGATTTTCAAGGTTCAGGCCTAGCAGAGCCTCCTGGGAGGCTTTTTTCACACTGTTTATAATTGCCACATATGCCATTCCCCCATGATATTCTGACAGTAGCCCTCAATCACCAATGCACAGTGAGGATCACCGGAGCAAACCAACAGTTCCCAGTTGAGCCGATCACTTCCCTCAGATAGGCTGCATAGAGAAGAGGCAGAATTCTTGCCCTGGGGGTTTGCAGCATCAGATGAGCAGTCAGAAAATCACAGAATAGGTATCTTCAAGCTATGAGGCCAGAGTGGATTTCTGGAGCATCACGTGAGACCTGAGCTGGAAAAGTGACTTGGCCAAGATCACACAACAAGGTTATGGAATGCCTGGGCCTAGAGCCCATCTTCGGCTCTTTTGGATTTGGGTTTTGGGTTTCAAGGCTTTTTGACCTTGAGGAATGGGATAGGGAAATAGATCAAGAAACGTTGAGCAACTGACACTTAGGCCAAGGTTAGACTCAAAAAAAGTTACCTTTGGTCAAGAACTATTGAGGAGTTAGGAGTACTTTTGGGTGCTTATGAATGAGCAAAGGGATTCAGCTTATTTTGACAAGCCGATGGCTAGAAAATATGAAGAGGAACATTGGTCTAGGTGTGATTTAGTTCTTCTCCAGCCTGGAGAGTTTGGGGTAGCAGCCCCTGCTTTACGGAGGAGGCAGCAAAGGCTGGACTCTCACAGTCACGGTCGGACGGAGATGGGTATTAGTGTCGCTGTTGTACGGATGAAGAAACTGAGAGGCAGAAAGATTAAATAATTTGCCCAGATCTGCTAGATAGGGAGGGGCTAATCCAGGCTCCAACCCAGGTTTGTCTGACCCCGAAGCCCTTGTTCTTACTGCTCTTACTACTGATAATGCTACTTTGGACCATTTAACCCCTTTGAACCCATTTCCAACACTGCAAAATGGGAAGGGATTGTTAATCCTACCATGGTGATTAAGAACTAGGGCTCCAGACAGCCCTGCTTTGAATCCTAGTTTTGCCACTTATTGGCTGAGTGACCTTGGGAAAATTTAGCCTTCCTGAGCCTCCGTTCTGCACCTCTAAAGTGGGCCTGGATGGTGGAGGAAATGCAAAGTGGACAAAATAAGGCAGGGTTTATGTTTTTGTTTTTGAGGCAGAATTTCATGCTTGTCACCCAGGCTAGAGATCTTAGCTCACTGCAACCTCTGCCTGCTGGGTTCAAGTGATTCTCCTGCCTCAGCCTCCTGAGTAGCTGGGACTACAGATGCGTGCCACCACGCCTAGCTAATTTTTGTATTTTTAGTAGGGATGTGATTTCGCCATGTTGGCCAGGCTGGTCTTGAACTCCTGACCTCGTGATCCACCCACCTCGGCCGCCCAAAGTGCTGGGATTACAGGCATGAGCCACCATGCCCGGCGACAAGTCAGTTTCAACGATTAAATGAAGTAATACATGTATAGCATGTAATGTAGTGCCAGGTATGTGCTCAGCACAGGCTTGCTATTATTATTATTGTTGTTTATTTTTAGGGATTGTTATGAGGTTACAATGAAGATCCTTGCCATTGATTAGATGATATATATTATTATGAAATTGGGGTTTTTTGTTCTCTCTCATTATGAGAATAGAAAATTATTAAGAATAGCTAAGGACCACTATTCCCATTAGTTAGACAGCCTATAAGGTAAAGTTAAGGCTGGACTAAGAGAATTTTGCATTCAAGTGGAAAAGGTAGGGAGAAGCCCCCATCTTTCTATTGCCTCGGTCAAGAAATATTGAGGAGCTAGGAGTACTTTTGGGTGCTTATGAATGGGCAAAGGGATTCAGCTTACTTTGGCAGGGAGATGGCTAGGAAATATGAGGAGGAGTGTTGTTCTAGATGTAACTCAGTTCTTCTCCAGCCTGGAGAGCTTAGGGTAGCAGCCCCTGCTTTACAGAGGAGGCAGCAAAGGCCGCGTGACTATTGAGGTTGCACCGGCACTGACCGAGACCCGGGTTCCCCGATCTCCGCTCTTTGGAGGAGAAGCCAATGTGCAAGGTTAGGCAACCAGGAAATCTGAGGGCATGAATTTCCTTTCTCATCCTCCAGCCTGGGCACTTCGAGTCTCTTTGCCCTTAAAAGGCCTTGCTTTGTCTTATCCGACTGCTGCCTGCCTCTTGCTTTTCCTGTGGTGAGCAGAGCTGTCTACACATCAGCCTCTTAGCCGGCTCAGCTGCTGATGGGAGCTGGCTGCTGAGAGGTCTTTCTGCAACATCCCATCAGTGTGCAAACTCAGGCATCACTTTTTTCTGGGAGAGCTGATTGCCCTGTGTTGCAGAATGGATGTCAGGGCTAGATAGTTAAATATATGATGCCTGGCCACAGATATTTAAATATATGATTCCTGGCCACAGAAAAGGTATTCGTCATTGGGATTCTCCTGGACCAGCCCAGTCTCTGAAGTTCTAGAATTAGGTGCCTCTTTTGCCCAAAGCCTATCACCTGTTGGAGGGTAGGGTGGCTGTATGTCCCTCCTCACTGGGTAGCTGTGAACATTAACTGACTTCACCAGTGTAAAGTGCCTGGCACAGAGGAGGCCCGAGTCAGCATTGTCTAGTATTACTTTGGAAGGAGAATAAGTCCATGAAATGCATTGAACTCAGCAGGGAAAGACCTGAGGAGTGTAGTTTCTCCAGGGGCCGCAGAAGACCCTTTGAGATGCCCCAAGGCAACGCAGGGCAGAGCGGTCTTCCCGATGAGGGCTGTTCAAGAACGAAGTGGCAGTGCCAGGAAGAGTGCAAAGCCCTGGCTCTACTGGCAGGATGGATGTGGAGAAGGCTCATTTAGCCCAGCCAGTGGGGGGACAGCTACCTTGATGTTAAACCCATCCCCTCGCCTGCGTTTTGTGGTATAGCTGGTGACCCTAATCATCAGGCCGTTGCAACATATCATGGAAGATGGTGCGAGGTGGCCTGTGGTCCCTGTCCTTCTCCCTCCACTGCCTATAGCATTATGCCCGTCTCCTCCCAGCAGCATCAGCTGAGCAGACTTCAGAAATGCCCTGAGCACTTACATCATGGTTATGTGAAAGGGAGCTGGCCTGGGGGTGGAGGGTGCCCTAGTCACTGGTGGTGGAGGGTGCCCTAGTCATGTGGGTGGAGGGTACCCTAGTCACTGGTGGCAGCCATTAACTGTTTCCTTCCCTACCTAGTCCTGGCATAAGTCCTGCTTCCGATGTGCCAAGTGTGGCAAAGGCCTTGAGTCAACCACCCTGGCAGACAAGGATGGCGAGATTTACTGCAAAGGTGGGTGGCTTCACTTCTAACTGAGGGTCAGGAGGCCTCAGGGGGCAGGGGGACTAAGTAGTTTTGCCTTTGCTGAATGTAAACTAATTCCTGGCCTTGGGATCCAAGGTCCAGAGCATCTAGTATGATTCCTTCATTGTACAGATGAGGAGACAAGCCCAGAGGGAGATAGTAACTTGGCCAGAATCATATGGCAAATTGAGGCAGGCGTAGGGCTACATCCTGGCTTCGTAACTCCCAGTCCAATGCTATACAGCAGATGATGCTTCTATAATTTTGGTGGCAGGGGCAGTGGGTACAGAGTGGAACCAAGAGCCTCTTCACTATTTTGCTATTGAGATTGGGGTGCTGTGGAGGTGAGGGGTGCTAGTGGACCTTCCTTCTCTAGAGCTCTGGCTGCGCACTAGGAGTGGGAGATCGTCAGCAGGAGGGTGAGTGATGTGGCTGGGGGTGGAGGAGGAACATGCCCTTACCTCTCTCCTCTCTCTACAGGATGCTATGCTAAAAACTTCGGGCCCAAGGGCTTTGGTTTTGGGCAAGGAGCTGGGGCCTTGGTCCACTCTGAGTGAGGCCACCATCGCCCACCACGCCCTGCCCACTCCTGCGCTTTTCATCACCATTCCCTCCCCAGCAGCTCTGGAGGCCTCCGGGATTATTTCTCTCTCTCTTGGCCCTGCCACATATCACTAATGACTTGAACTTGGACATCTGGCTCCCTTTGGTTTGAGGGTCTGCCTGAAGTCCCATGCCACTAAAGGGCTCCCCAGGCCTGGCATCTAACCCCGTCACCAGTAGGAGACCTCAGTGATTTTAGTCCAGGTGAGAAGAGGCCCCTGTCCCCAGACCTCGCCCCACAGAGCTCTGTTCTTAGCCTCTTGCTCTGCGTGTCCATTATCAGCTGGCCAAGACACCTGAGGACACATCTTGGTGCCCAGAGGAGCAGCAGCAACAGGCTGGAGGGACAGGCAAGCAAGGCCAAGCTGGGGACGGGGCAAGGCTGGGTGTATTACATCCCAGAGATTCTCTTCTGTGGGAGAGAGGGTGGGCTTCCTGGTGTCCCTTAGAATAAGCCTGAGGAGTCCCAGCTCAGGGAGTCACCGCCAGAGGCAGAGAGGCATGCAGGCAGGGTCCTAGGAGCCCCTGCTTCTCCAGGCCTCTTGCCTTTGAGTCTTTGTGGAACTGATGGCCTCCCACTTGGAGTGGAAGGAGAATAACCCAGGTCTAAGGACTGCTAAGTCAGGATGTTGTTTAACCTTCCCAGACATGCCGTTCCCTGCTTGATGGGGGGATCCTAATGAAACGCCCGAAACATATGTTGGCATTTATCAGTGGCCCAAATCTTCAGGTAGTTACCCCTGGCCTTAACCCTGGGTCCTGAGGCTGTGGTCAGCAGAGCCCAGGTCAGGACCCTGTGCTTGCCACACCTACTTGATCCTCAGATGTGGAGGGAGGTAGGCACAGCCTCGGTCTTCATCCAGACACCCCTTCCCTTTGCCCTGAGACCTTGGACTCTTCCCTTTAACCCAAGACCCTGCCTCTTCCACTCTGCCCTTCTCAAGGGACCCTTCGATCACATCACTCCCCCCGTTCCAGGCCCCAGGTTAGGAGAAGTGGTGGGAGGAAGGGGAAAGGGCTGGGCCTCACTGCTCCACGCAACTGAAAGAACAACACTATCTGAGTGAAAGAGCATCACTGAAAAGGCTGCAGGCATGGGCTGTACCCAAGCTGATTTCTCATCTGGTCAATAAAGCTGTTTCGACCGGAACGCTGGTGTCCCAATCCTGTCTATGGAGCTGGGAAGGAACTCAATGGGAGCAAACAAATTAGCAGGGCTTTGGGAGGCCCAGGTGGGTGGATCACCTGAGGTCAGGAGTTCAAGACCAGCCTGGCTAACATGGTGAAATCCTATTTCTACTAAAAATACAAAAAATTAGCCAGGCACAGTGGCTCACGCCTGTAATCCCAGCACTTTGGGAGGCCAACGTGGGCAGATCACGAGGTCAGGAGTTCAAGAATGGCCTGGCCAATATGGTGAAACCCTGTCTCTACTAAATGTACAAAAATTAGTTGGGCATGGTGGCACTTGCCTGTAATCCCAGCTACTTGGGAGGCTGAGGCAGAAGAATTGCCTGGGAGGCGGAGGTTGCCGTGAGCCAAGATCGCACCACTGCACTCGAGCCTGGGTGACAGCGAGACTCTGTCTCAAAAAAAAAAAAAAAATTAGCTGGGCATGGTGGCAGGTGCCTGTAATCCCAGCTACCTGGGAGACTGAAGCAAGAGAACCCTGGAAGCAGAGGTTGCAGTGAGTGGGGATCACACCATTGCACTCCAGCCTGGGCGACAAGTGCAAAAATCTGTCCCCCCCCCAAAAAAAAAAAAAGAAAAAATTAGCAGGGAGTCTGGTCGAAATGAATCAAAGTAGATTTGTTCCTGCTTTTTCTAAGGACCAGTTACTTCTCAGTATCAATTCCAACTGAACCATATTGTCTGAAGTGACCAGAGCAACCAAATACCACTGCCTTGTTCTGTCTGGTCTCCGCCCCCAAATCTGGACCTGAGAATCGCATGAACTTTGGACTTGGAGGGGCTCAGCTAGGCCCCAAGACTGTGCTCAGAACTTCTCCCAGCTTGGAAAGCCCCAGCCTGAGGGGCTTTCACTTCAACCAGAGGAACTTTCACTTCAAATCTAGAAAGCTCACTTCTGCTTAGTAGGGAGTGGTGGAGGGACCTGGCTCTGCCTGCTGTGCTGTTAGGGGCCTCACAGCAAGTCCATGGAAGGCCAAATAGGCTCATGTGAGGGGTCACATCATCCTTCATCTTAGACTCACTTGTCTAATGCGTCCCGGCTGAGCTGTTCTGCTTTAGTCCTTCTTGAAAATGTGCCCACACTAAAATTTCAAAACAAAGGCAGTTGCTTTAACAAGGCCTCTTGTACGTATTTCCCAGACGACCAGCTCCAACAGTGGCCTTGACAGAGCCCCCTCCTTGACTCTGAGAAAGGGACGTATGCATACATAACACTCAACAATGGTGCAGAGCGACAGGAAAGTGCAAGGTGGCAGGGAGAAGAGCTGGAGGAGTTCAGAGGAGAATTTCAGCCCAGGGTGGGCACTGACCGGGAGTTCTGCAATCGGGGTCACGGGCTCCATCTTGGTAACCCCTCTGGCTCCAATATAGGGCGTGGCTCACAAAAGCTGCCCTGGACAGGTTTGTGCAGCCAGGGGGATGGCTGGTTCCACGCGCACAGGTGGACCCTCCTGTTCTGGGAGGGGCCTGCGGGAGTGGCCGGGATGGGAGCTTTTGGGGCCGAAAGCTGGAGAGAGGCTGCCCTCTGCTGGCTGCTCGGGAGGGCCTGTCGGCGACTCCTCCTCCTGTCCCCTGCTCCGCGAGCTGTCCTGCCCCGGGGCCCCTGTCTTCCAGTGCAGCCCCACGGTGGGGAAGGGGCCCGGGCGCACCGCCTGGGAGTAAGACCTGGGTAAAGGCAGTGGGCTGTAAGCCAGCTGCGGCCAGGTCAGGAAGCACCCACTGGACAATGAAGGGCCAGACAGGCGGCGCGGCGAGGAAGGAGAGACACCAGGCAGGGGAGGCACGCGGGGAAGGAGGGTCGGGTGACGGGAAGGGGGCCCAGCATCCGCAGGCGCAGCGCTTGCGCCGTCCCAGGAGACACCAGGTGGCGCTGTGGGGTCAGGGCAAAAGGCGGGCGCTGCCTTTCTGCGCACCCCATGCCCCCCTCCTCTCCCCGTGGACCCTGAGGACCCAGCTCCTGCACAAGACAGCGTACGTGTCTAATCCGGTACGCTCCCTTCTCTGAGTACTGGCGCGCTTCGGGGCCCTGTGGAGTACTAAACTCTGGGAAATTGACCCAGAGGGTCACCAAAGGGTGAGCAAGGCCTTTATGTCCACTTAGGTATTTCTTTTCTGGTTTCTACCATCTCCGAGCAGGGCGTCCAGGGCGACCTCGGGAGAACGCATTTGGTGGGAGCTATGCCCAGCTGCAGGAGCGGCCGAGCCCTGGGCTTTTTCGGATGTGATGAGAAACAGCTCTCCTCCCGATGGGCGGCAGGCCCGATCTCCTCGGGCTGCCCTTCTCCAAGAGCCTTAGCAAATTGTCTGAGTCACCTGAGAAGCTGGGGAGGCACAGGAAGATCAGGAGGCCGACTGGAGGGGTGAGGCCAGAAATCTTAGGGAGCGGGGGTTGGGGGCGTTAGAGCCGCTGTTAGGTGTGAGTGATCCCTGAATCAAGGGCACAGAAATTATTTGAGGGGGGCACTCAGTCGCTTCTCGAACTTTTGGCTAAGATGAAATGTCGGGGGCGCCCAGCGAGGCACGATCCCCCGACCCAGATCGGTGAGGGTGGTAGAGGAGAGTGTGGCAGAGTGAGGAACGCAGGGATTAGCTGCTTGACTGTCTGGCCCTCCGCCCGCCTCGCCCCCGTGCCACGCCCAGCCCTGGCCCCGCCTTCAAGCGCAGACCTTATTCTGAGAATCACTGGGGAAGCCTTTAAAAATTCTGATCCGACACTGGGGTTTGTCGGGGGGGGGGGAATAGGGAAGGGACAGCGGGGGATGGGGAGTTGGGGAGAGATAGCATGGGGAGAAATGCCAGAAATAGGTGATGGGGAGGAAGGCAACAAATCACACTGCCATGTGTGTACTTATGCAACAATCTTGCATGTTCTTCACATGTACCCCAAAACCTAAAATGCAATTGAAAAAAAAATTCTGATCCGGTTGGCCTGGGCGGGGCCTGGGAATCTGTATTCAACAAGCTCCTCAGGTGATTCTGACGCTCGCCCGCGCTCTGCCAGGCTTGAGAACCCGCGGACCAGCCCAGCCTCCCAGAGGGTGCTGGGCTCCACCCCGCAGCTCACCCTCCTGATGGGGCAACCGCTTAGCTGCCAAGAGCTCCGCACCCCGCCCCGCCCCGCCGCGCCCCGCCCCGCAGCTGGGGCTGCCTCTGAACAGTTCTAATGATTAGAGAGGACGTCCTGGAACTTCCTATTTCTGTCCCCTAGAGTCATCCAGAACAGGTCTAATCCCTCTCCTGTGTGACAGCGCTTCAGAGATTTGAAGACAGCTGTCATCTGCCTGAGTGTGCCCCTCCCCACCAGAGATCCCCTGGCCTTTCAGGGCATCCTGATGGAGGCACCAGGGAGCCCAGTGAGTCCAGCAGAGGAGGAAAAACGCAGCCAGGGGTTGGGGCCTATCCAATGGCCAGAGAAACAGACTGGGGACTTAAAATAGGTCAAAGGGACAAAACGGAGGCAGCTCCTCCTGAGAAACGCCTGTCCCCTGCCTTTCTAGGATGCAACTTCCTCCACCCTAGTCTTCATTTGGACATTTTGGAAACATTATTATTCATCCAACTTGTGTGCCTACTATATGCTATAGACCCTTTGAAGACCTTAAATGTATTAACTCATTTAATTCTTACATTATTCATCCAACTTGTGTGCTTACTAGATGTTCGAGACCCTTTGAAGACCTTCCGTGTTTTAACTCATTTAATTCTCACAATGGCCCTATGAAGTAGGTGCTGTCATTTTATCCACTTACAACGGATCAAACTGAAGCCAAGAACCAAAGAACAATTCAGCAACTGTCTCAAGGTCAAATTGAGCAGGATATAAATGCAGGCAGCTGGGTCTAGGTCCCATCTCTGCAGTGCCATATCTAACATCCTTGCCTTAAGAAGACACTGTCACATTCTGGGAGTATGAGGCCTGGTGCTGGAATGGTGAGTTAAGACCACAGCAATACCTAACAGTTATTGAGCACCTACTACGTGCCCGGCACTGGTCTAGATATTGTCTTATTTGATCCTCATATAAGCACTGGGAGGTAATTAAATTATCCCTTTCTTATATAAGAAGAAACTGAGATTGTGAATTTTAAAGAGACTTACTCAAGTCCCTGGCAAGTGGTGGAGCCAGGATTGGAACCAGCTGTGTGACTTTGGGCCGCCTCCTCCCCTCTGGGTGTCAGCTCCTGATTTGTGGAGTGAAGATGTTGGCCTAAATTAGTTCTGGGGAAATGCTTCTCAAGCTTTAATGTGCATATGAATCTCCTGGGGATCCTGTTAAAATGCAGATTCTAGTTCAGTGGTTTTGGGTGGGGCCTGAGATTGGACATCTCTCACAAGCTCCCAGGGGGAGGCAGTGCTGATGTGGCTGATCCTGAGACCACACTTAACAGCCAGGCTTCAGGGGATCCACCCAACTCTGATGTCTGAGTTTATGGGCCTAGGAAGACTCACCCTAAAGGCCATGAAAATTCAGGAAGCAGATGATCATGAATGAGGCCTTAGTGGGCATTTCCCATGCCTGGACAAGCCCTTGCTGCCTTTTCAGAAGCATCTGCTCCTGAGCCTTCTACATGTCCACTCTGTTGACCCCAACCTGACTCTTACAGAAAGTTCAAGGGCTTGGTCCCACACCAAGGGGGATTGTTGCTCCCTACTGGAGGAGTGAAGAGGTGGCTCTGCCTTCTGGGGGTACCTACCAGTCCCATGGCAACCACACTGTCTAGTCCTTTAAAGGATGTTCACGGATATTCCTGAGCACACAGTAATATCTACGTTTACATTTACAGGTTACATTTGGCCTCCTCCCTTGAATTTTGATATGGTAATGTGACTTGGTATGGCCTCTAATTGATACCAGAAGTGTCACTTCTGAGAAGACTTCTTTAAGAGACATGGTGTGACTCCTCATGTCCCTTTTCCCTGTTGCAGAGAGTGTGGAAGTAGGTGTTGTGATGGAACCTCAAGCAACATGGATATGTGTATATCACAATAAGTAGAACCTTCTCCCCTGCCAGCTCCAGTAGGGCATATGGCATGAGTGAGATGACCTTTGCTGTGTGAAGCTATTGGGTTAGGGAGGAGTTTGTTAGTGCAGCATAACGTACCCCATCCTGACTAGTACACATACCAAAATCACCTTAGATAGGCCAAGTCCAGTACGGAAACCATATTTCTGCAAAGTCAGGATCATGGCCTGTGAAAGATCTAATGCTTGACTCTGGGACCTTCCGTAGGAGGGAGTATATTCTTGCAAGAGTAGGCAGGGATTCCTAAGGATGTGAACTCCTCCTCCCCTTGTTTTGCCAGTCCCTGTTAAGTACAGAATTCTGATTCACACATTTGCCATTGTGTCCCTAAAGTCTAGCCCAGGGCCTGGCTCACAGAATGCTTAATTCTTAATTCACACACAATGGGATTTACTCTGAAGTTCCTTTCTGTGAATCTCCCTGTAGATCGCATCCAAGAATATGCCATGAGCCTTCCTCCCTTCCCTAAACCCCTCCACACACCCCTCTGACTTGAGCAATCTGTTAATTTCTCCTGACCTAAGCCTCAGGTCGAACAACTCACAACCTCCTTCTCTGACTGATCTTGACAACGGCACTGCGTAAGAGCTTCCCTGTTATCAAAGTAATACTCACAAATTATGTATATATATATATATATATATATATATATATAATTTTTTTTTGAGACAGAGTCTCACTCTGTCATCCAGGCTGGAATGCAATGGTGCAATCTCGGCTCACTGCAACCTCCACCTCCTGGGTTCAAGTGATCTCCTGCTTCAGCCTCTTGAGTAGCCAGGACTACAGGTGCATGCCATTGCATCTCACTAATTTTTGTATTTTTCTTAGAGACAGGGTTTCACTATGTTGGCCAAGCTAGTCTCGAATGCCTGACCTCGTGATCCTCCTGACTCGGCCTCCCAAAGTGCTGGGATGACAGGTGTGACCCACTGTGCTCGGCCAAATAATAATCTTTATAACTCTCAGGATGAAACATTTGAAAATCAGAGGCAAGTGGTAAAAAACTTATCTATAATCTCTTCACCTCTAAGGAACTGCCGTTGACACTATGACCTTTCCTTTCCTATTTTCCTCTATGCATTCCCCTTCCCCTCTATAATTTTAGGGAGATCCTATGAATGTCTCCTCTTTGGGAAGAGAGGGAAAAGCCACCCACAAACGCAGAAAATGGCAGAGCTGGAAGGGGACTTATGAATCCTTCGACAAACTCCCTTACATTACCAATGAGAATGCTGCTTTATCCTAGTCTGAGTACAGAGGTGTGAAAAGTCAAAACAAATGTCTGTCAAGACCTAAACCAAGCTAAGGGATTGTTGTCTCTGGGGTTAGGGGGCTAGAGGGGTGGTGAAAAGATACTGTCATGTTTTGAATCTTTTGCAACAAAAATGTATTCAAGCATTACTTGCATTTAAAGCACATTATTATTACTAGAAGAAAAGAGAAAGCAGTTTATAGGTCAAGGGCTTCATGGCTATTACTGGCACGTTGGTTGAGGCCACTAGTTCCCTGGGCATCAGTCAGTCTCCTCTTAGTGTCCTTGCCCCTTGGCCAAGTGTCCTCAAGGAAGAGTCATTCCAGGGCAGCTCATTTGTTCCTATAACATGGGCACCCAGATGCCAAGATGGCATGGGAAAAGGGAAAATTCTGCAGGCCCCAACCTGAACCGTGAGCCCACAAGTCCAGTCTCTGTAAGACCCAGGCTGGGATCAAATGCCTTCAAGCCCAGACTCAGCCCCATCAGAGAGGGGCAGTAGGTGCTCTCAAGACGAAAGGGATTCCTGGTGAATCAGGAAAGTTATTAGGCTGGAAAGTGATTAAAGGGCTGAGCGTGGGAGGGGATTTCCATTGAGAGAGCCAGGCCCAGGAGCAAGCCTGGGCGGGTAGGCTGCAGGGTTACTGCTCACTTGAAGTCTGTCGCAATGGTGCCCATAAAACCCAAGTCATCAGAGACTTGAAACCTCTGTCGATTTTTCCTTCTGTTTCCCTTTAGGAAAACAGAGATCCGAGGAAACCCCAAAGCCCTGGAACAAAGAGCTGTACATCAAAGTGGTGCGAGCAGGCCAGGAGAAGTCTAAGGGAGAGGTCAGCTGGGGAGTGGGTCTTCCTGCCCCCAGCTCCCAGGGAGAGGAGAGCAGCGAGGCCCTGTGGATTGGAGGGTGGGTACAGAAACCTGAAGGGAGAAGTAGGGTGGCAAGGAGCAGGGCTGGGGGCCAACCCATTTTCATGCCCTATCTAGGTGCGGAGGAGCTACCTGGCCTGAGGAATCCAGGGATGTAGAACAGATTGAGGAGTAACGATGTTTTCTTTTCTTGCCTATACAGGGGGTTCCATAGCTCCCATAAAGTAGCCAGTTTTTAGTTTTATTTTTTTTTTCCCCAAGTATGCACTAAATCTGCAAGACAGAACTCAACAGTCCCCATTTTACAGATGAGGAAACTGAGGTCAGAGAGGGGAAATGATTGTGTAAGGTGTCACCAAGCTTGGGCTATGACATGGGTTCCCTGTCTTCTAGCTGAGTGCTCCTTCCCCTACACCAGTGGTTCTCACATGTGTGCATCAGAATCACCTGGAGGGCTTGTTAAAAAAACACGGATTGTTGGGCTCCAAACCCAGGTCTGGGGTGGAGCCTAGAATTTGCCTTTCTAACAAGTTCCCAGGTGATGCTGATGCTGCTGGTCTGAGGCTGCGTTTTGAGAATCGCTGCTCTAGACCCTTGCTATCTAAAGTATGTTGTGTTGACTAGCAGCATCGGTGTTACTTGGAAGCTTCTAGAAGTGCAGAATCTCAGGTCTTACTCTAGACCTGCATTTGCAAGATCCCTAGGTGATCTATTTTCACATTAGAGTCTGAGAAGCACTGGTCTATACCACACACCTCTTTCTGGACTGGGGATCAAACTGAAGTAGCCTAGATAAGCCTTCCAACTCCAGTTGCCAGGGGATAATGGGATAGGTGCCCAGGGTCCTGCAAGGGAGCCAGCCCTTTTTTATGTTCCCCAAGGTTGGAGGTAGAGGGCAGAACTGCAGAGACAGAAGGGGCTGCATGCTCAGCTCTGGGTTTGCTCAGCTCTGGTGTATACACCCCACCCCAGAAGGGTCTGTGTGCCCACCTTGGGGAACCCCGGCAATGCCTGGAGTCCAGCAACTGCCATTCAAGCCTCTAAATCAACCCCTGCTCTGAAGTCAACCCCTGTGTTGGAAATTCTATTTAAAGAACATATGAAATACCTGTGTGTTTATTTTATTTTAAAAATATGCCTAATACCTGAGTATGACATCCAAACCATATTGAAGCATGCTTGTAAAATGACAGGCATTCTCACACTGCCCATCCCCAGCCTGGACATTCCATAGGTAACATATCGCTGTGAATCCTTCCGGATATAACCTGTACAACAGAGAGGGACTTTTGTTCACGTGTGATCATGCTATATGCCTTATTACATTTACTCTACCGTAATGTTTCCCCATGAAACAACATATTTCAGGCATCTCAACCTACTAAGACCTGTGATCTGTTTATTTTTAACTACTGCACCGCGTGAACATTTATGTACTGTGCAGTTGACTAGGTTTCTTTTTTTCTTTTATCTTTTTTTTTTTTTTGACACTGAGTCTCACTCTGTTGCCCAGGCTAGAGTGCAGTGGAGCGATCTGGGCTCACTGCAACCTCCATCTCCCAGATTCAAGCAATCCTCCTGCCTCAGCCTCTTGAGTAGCTGGGTTTACAGGTGTGCTCCACCATGTCTGGCTAATTTTTGTATTTTTAGTAGAGACGGGGTTTCACCATGTTGGTCAGGCTGTATCTACTAAAAATACAAAAATTAGATGGGCATAGTGGCACATGCCTGTAATCCCAGCTACTCAGGAGGCTGAGGCAGGAGAATCACTTGAACCAGGAGGTGAAAGTTGCAGTGAGCCAAGGTCTCACCACTGTACTCCAGCCTGTTGACAGAGTGGGACTCCGTCTCAAAAAAAAATTTTTTTTTTTTTTTTTGGAGACACAAGATCTTACTACGTTGCCCAGGTTGGTGTCAGACTCCTGGGCTCAAGCTACGCTTGTGCTGTAGCCTCCTAAAATGCTGAGATTATAGGCACACTATTAATTTTTAGTATTTAATTAAAATACTTAATTTTTATAACATTTTTGGATGTATAGTAAATTTGAGCAGATAGAACAGAGTTCCTGTATACCTACTTTCCCCCCATAGTTTGTCCTATTTTTCACATCTTGCGTTAGTGTGCTACATTTGTTACAATGAATGAGCCAATGTTGATACATTTACTATTAACTGAAGTTCATAGTTTACATTAAGCTCACTCTTGTCGTATGGTTCCGTAGGCTTTGACAAATGCATAATGTCACGTATCCATCATTATAGTATCAAACAAAATAGTCTTGCTGCCCTAAAAATCTCCCGTAACCATCTAGTGGTTTCCATTATTGTTTTAAATAATACAGTTACATTCTCTTTATTAGTTCATTAACTCTAGATTGCAATTATTGATTCCCCATAATGAGAGAAGGGGAAACGATTGCATTATCCTTTCCACCTCCCAGTTTTTATAAGGTACATTGCCACTTCATTTTCTCATTCAGTAATTATTCGTTGAGGTCCTACAGTGTATTAGGCAATGTTCCAGGTGCTGGAGCCACAGGGGTAAAAATGAAATAGATAAAACTCCCTGCTAGCATAGAGCCTACATGTAGAGAAAATAGATAATAAATAAAAATATAGAGTTGTGGGTGCTAATATGTGCCACAGAGAAAAACTGAGCAGGGAGGGGATATAATGTGTGTATCTATGTCTATGGGAGGGGGTTGTGGCTTTAAACAGGGTGTTGGGGGAAGACCCCACTGAGATGGTAATATCTGACCAGAGCTGAGTGAGGTGAAGAAATGAACCATGTGGTGATTTGGGGAAGAGGAGTCCAGGCAGTGAGGACAGCAGGTGCAAAGGCCCTGAGGAGGGAGGGTTACCAAGTTCAAGGGATGGTGAGGACTGTGGCTGGAGCCAGGGAGAGAGGAAAGTGTAGGAGGCAAGATCAGATAGTGAAGGCCAGGTCTTACAGGGCCGTGCAGGCAGCACCAGTGTGACTTTGGCTTTACTCCGAAGGAGATGAGAAGGTTCTGGTGGCTTTTGAGCAAAGGAGTGATATCATCCTTAGTTTTAAAGTTTTTGCGGTGTCAACGTACATTTTGTTTTGTTAATAAATTGTCTTCAATGCTTTTCTTTAGATTGAGTCTAACAATGTATGATCACCAAAAAGAATTTATATAAGATTAAGTAAATAGCCAGGTGTGATGTCTCACGCCTGTAATCCCAGCACTTTGGGATTACAAAGTAATTCACCATAATGAGAGAAGGGGAAACTATTGCATTATCCTTTCCACCTCCCAGTTTTTGTCAGATACATTGCTGAGCCTGGTGGATTGTCTGAGGTCAGGAGTTCGAGACTAGCCTGGCCAACATAGTGAAACCCTGTCTCTACTAAAAATACAAAACATTAGCTGAGCATGGCGACGGGCACCTGTAGTCTCAGCTACTAGGGAGGATGAGGCAGGAGAATCGCTTGAACCCAGGAGGTGGAGGTTGCAGTGAACCGAGATTGCGCATTCCACTCTAGCCTAGACAACAAAAGCGAAACTCCATCTCAAAAAAAAAAAAAAAAAAAGGTTAAGTAAATATAGAAAACAAAACAAAAGCAAGGTTACTTTTTGCATTTCTCTGGGTCTCATTCTTGCCTCTATCCCACCTTATTCCCATCTTTCTTTTCACCTTGTCCTGGGTAGCCACCCAGAGGGAGCACGTCTCTCTACTTGGACTTCCTCCTTCTCACACAGGTGTGGAGGTGGGGTGGCTCAGCCCTAGCTAGAACCATTTCCAGCATATTCTTCCCTGGGGCCATTCTGTAGTCTAGCCTGTTCCAGCTGGACTTAGATTTATTGACAGTGCAGATCAGCTTTCCCTTTGGGGTGAGCAGAGGGAGGAGCCAGCTCTGGGCTGCTATCAGGGGACATTCTGTCCATCAGCCCCATGTGGAGTTAACAAGTCAATAAGAATTGAGTAAGTATCTCTAGGACCCAGCACTGCTCCAGCCCAAGAAGGTTAAGTTAGAGCTTGCTCCCTGCTCCCCTGGCTTTTGAGAGCTTCTTGATCCTTCAGATGGCCCAAATAATCCAGCCTGGGCCTGAGCCTCTCCCAGATGTGGCTACCAGGCAAGATGCCAGCTCTGGGGAAAGATTCAGAATGAATCATTTTCCCTAGTCCCAGAGGTCATGAGGCTGGAGGACAGGACTCCAGGTTCCAAAGACCGATTCAGGCCTCCAGGAAGACATGGTGCTGTTGGGAACCAGATGTTTAGTTGATGAAGACCCTTCCAGCAGTAGAGTATGTCTTGCTAACTTTTCTCCAATGGCCCCCTCTTCGTCTGCTCACTCTTGCTATCCAATATTCCCTTCTCCTGTGTCCAAAAGCCTGGCCCCTCTCCACTCAGTAAGTTCAAGAGAAAAGCATGGGTGGCTGGGTCATTTCTAAAGGAACTGTGTGGACTCAGATGTTCACGTATAAGCAGTGTGAGCATGTATCATCAAACGATCCTGGGCCCTGTTAGCCAGTACGCATTCTCATCCGGGTTTTGCCATTTACAAAGCCATGTGACCCCGTTTACATCACCTGACCTCTCTGGGTCTCAGTTTTCTCACCAGTAAAATGCACACAATGACAATAACACCTGTCTATCATGAGCATCTAAAACATATGAGAGGGCTCTGTAAACTTGCAAAGCCCATACAATGGTGAATCGACCTGGAACTGGAAAGAGCATGAATGAGTCCCAGGGCCAGTTCGGGGAGAAAAGGAACTGGTACAGATAAAACAGAGTTAGGCGCCGTGTGCAGTGGCTGTCATCTGTAATCCCAGCACTTTGGGAGGCTGAGGCGGGCAGATCACATGAGGTCAGTTCAAGACCAGCCTGGCCAACAGGGTGAAACCCCATCACTAAAAACAAAACAAAAAAAATCACAGGGACAGAACCTGGTCTAGGGCCTTGTTTCCTCAGGGAGAGAACTCTGGATCATGGCAGGACTGTGCCAGGTTGGTGCACCCAGGAGACCCCTGTGGGTGGCAGGGAGGAGCCATGGGAGGGCATGGCTGGCAGGAAGGCTGAGACCCTGGGGGAGGTGCTCACTCCCTGTTCCAGGGGACATGTAGGGATAGGTCTGGCTGTAGTGCCCAGGCTGGAGTGCAATGGCACGCCCAGGCAGGGCCATGGCCACCTCAATCTCCCTCCCCTACTGCCCTCTGGGCCTCAGGAGACATCTCTCTTTGTCTCTTCTTTTATGCCACTATCTACTCCCTCTCCTGGAGGGGCATTCTGGGAGTTAGGAGTTAGTTGTCACACATGAGTGTGTGTGTATATAAAGAGCTGTGGATGAGACACTGAGAGTTCCCTTCTCTCATCCCCTAACTTTGGGGCTGCAGAGGAGGGCACTCCTATCCCCACAACAGGACCCTCTCTGCATCTGTTAGGCTCTGCTCTTTGGGTAGGAGGATGGTAACACAGGGTGTGAGTACAAAGAGGTCTTATTCCTGTCATTATTACATATCATCAGCCCCTAAGAATCTATCATTAACATGTTGGTGAATAGGCCCTTAAGAAACTGTGGGCCTGGAAGAACTGACCAAGATGTGGACAGAATAAAGACCTAGGAGAGCCCTCTTCCCCGTACCTGGCATCTCAGGGTCCCCTCATTCTGTAAAGGGAAGAAAAGTAGGGAGAGGGAAGGAAGAATATTGATTGAGATACAGAGTTGCCAGGCCCTGTCTTGGGTCTTTCACAAATGTTATCTAACTTATTCATTAGGACAACCCCATGAGATGAGAATAATTAATAATTCGAGGGATGAGGAAATTGAGGGAGGTCAGTAAAGTTGCCCCAGGTGGATAGGACACAGCAATCAAAGGAGAAGATGTTTGAACTTAACTCTGCAAAGCTCTGTCTTTACACAATATTCTAGACAGAACAGAAAGAGACCTCTCCTTCAGGGTTCCCCTCCAGCTCTGCATCCGGGAGCAGTCCATTCTAGGAGGAGGCCGAGGGAAGACAGAATCTGCGGAGCAGGGCCAGGCACGGTGGCTCACGCCTGTAATCCCAGCACTTTGTGAGGCCGAGGTGGGCGGATCACGGTATCAAGAGATCGAGATCATCTTGGCCAATATGGTGAAACCCCGTCGCTACTAAAAACACAAAAATTAGCTGGGCGTGGTGGCACACGCCTGTAGTCCCAGCTCCTGGGGAGGCTGAGGCAGGAGAATCGCTTGAACCCGGGAGGCGGAGGTTGCAGTGAGCCGAGATCGCTCCACTGCACTCCAGCCTGGCGACAGAGCAAGACTCCATCCTCCGGTCCCCCACCAAAAAAAAAAAAAAAAAAAAAACAAAATCTGCGGAACGGAAGCAAGGTTGGAGCATCTCTCACACCTGGGACTGCTGTGCCATCGGTCTAGCGTCGGCCTCTGCAAGTGTGTGCGGTGGAGAGGACCGCAGACAGTGGCACCCCCAGGTCACGGAGGGGGTCCCTCCTCCCCCGCTACGAGGAGGCCATGAACGATCTCAAGGCTCAGCTCTCCTTTGTTGGCACTGGCTACTCTCTACAGGCCTCCCCGAGCAGGGCGTGAGGGTAGGAGCAGGAGCAGGTGAACCGTGTGGACAGCCTCTCTTGGGTCATGCACAGAGAAATCGGCCGATGGAGGAGGAACCCAACATAGGCTAGATGCAGAGGCTGGGGGCCCCACGGCCTGCCAAGTAGCCCGCAGCTGTCTGACGCCTAACGTGCAACTGGTGCCATAGCGCGATCGCCAAGCCAGCCACCCACTGCCTGGCAGTACCCTCTCCAATCTAGGAGATGCGCCTTCCGCCTCCCTTCCCCGCCATCCCCCGCTTCATTCAGGGCCTGAGGGAGCTGCGGTTCCGAGAAGTGGCAGACCGGCAGCCAGAAGGCTTGGGCTGTTGAGTAAGAAGCCCCCTCTCGGTCCCAGCCTTCCCCGCCCGGCGCGCTGCGCCTCCGGTGAGTGACAGAGCCCCCGCTGCGGCCCCGCCCCCGGGGCCTGGCCCGAGCCGTGCGCGGAGCGGAGGGGAGGGCCGGCCGGGGCTGGAATGCGAGGAGGGCGGGTGGCGCAGGAGGCGAGCGGCGGAACATGTAAGGGCACATCCCGCGAGCTGCCGCTCTGCGCTCAGACAGAGCCCAGGGGAGCTAGAGAACGGGCGGGCTGCGGGGCTTACTGGCTAGGGAGAGGCAGAGGCACCCGGCAGAGGCGGGTTGGGCTGGGCCAGCTCGGGTCGGGCGGAGGAGCCGGTGCCAGCTGAAGCGGGGCTGTGGGCGCGGAGTGCGCGGGGGGCATCGACATCACCTCCCCGGCAGCGGGGTGCTGAGGGCCGCGGTGCGGGCGCGCGGGGCAGTCAGGGCACAGGTGAGCACCGCGCACGGCCAGCCAGCCCGGGGCGCCAGAATCCGACGCTGCGGGGCCGAGAGGGGCCCCGCGACCGCCGTAGCCTGCAGCTCTCTGCGAATCTCGAGGCGCCCATGACGGCGGCGGCGACGGCCACCGTGCTCAAGGAGGGCGTGCTGGAGAAGCGCAGCGGCGGGCTGCTGCAGCTGTGGAAGCGGAAGCGCTGCGTGCTCACCGAACGTGGGCTGCAGCTCTTCGAGGCCAAGGGCACGGGCGGCCGGCCCAAGGAGCTCAGCTTCGCCCGCATCAAGGCCGTGGAGTGCGTGGAGAGCACCGGGCGCCACATCTACTTCACGCTGGTGACCGAAGGCGGCGGCGAGATCGACTTCCGCTGCCCCCTGGAAGATCCCGGCTGGAACGCCCAGATCACCCTAGGCCTGGTCAAGTTCAAGAACCAGCAGGCCATCCAGACAGTGCGGGCCCGGCAGAGCCTCGGGACTGGGACCCTTGTGTCCTAAACCACCGGGCGCACCATCTTACCTTCATGCCACCCGCCTTCTCGGTGATGAGGTCATGGCAGGTAAGCTCCCGGGAGACTGGGCCCTCTCATCTCCTTCTCTTCGTTCTCCTCTTTCCCCTACAGAGAGAATGAGAACCAGTATTCTACTTCACAGTCGGACAGTCTTAGGGGAGGTTACTGGGGCCAACAGAGGGCATGGGAGACCTGGGCCAGTGGCCAACCCAGCAGATCCGGACTTTCCCCCGGGGCGCCAGGCCGGCGGGTCCTGAATGTGACCCAGGTGCCTCAGAGGAAGATGGAAGCCCTGAGAGGGGGACCCCTGGGGTGAAATGAGCCTTCCCACAGGTTGGTTCAGCCCTGACTCAGGTGGAAGGAAGTAGAGGGAGGCTGGCCTGCAGGTTACCCCAGGCTGTGGGCCTCTGCTTTCTACGCAGAGCAGGGCTTCTGGATTTCAGCTTTCCGGTAGTTGCGGACAACCTAGGTTGGGAACGTGGAAGTGGAGACAGACCGCCTTTCCTCTAGGTTGAATGCTTGAATGCTTGTTACAAAGTTTGAGCACTGAATTGATGCAGAAAGACTGTATCCCCCAGTTAGTGAAGGCACCATCAAGGGTTTCAAAACAGAGCCACGGGGTCCAGCTCCCGAGGCGGGACCTCAGTGGGCTGGCTTGGCCGGACTGGGCCTGAGGGATCCAGCTCCTCCTACACACACACACACACGTGTGTGTGTGTGTGTATGTGTGTGTTGTTTGTTTTGTTTGGTTGGGTTTTTTTGGTTCTGAGACAGAGTCTCCCTCTGTCACTCAGGCTGGAGTGCAGTGGCACAATCTTGCCTTACTGCAACCTCTGCCTCTTGGGCTCAAGCGAATCTCCTGCTTCAGCCTCCACAGCAGCTAGGATTACAGGTGCCCACCACCACACCCTACTAATTTTTGTATTTTTAGTAGAGACAGAGTTTCGCCATGTTGGCCAGGCTGGTCTTGAACTCCTGACCTCAGGTGATCTGCCTGCTTCAGCCTCCCAAAGTGCTGGGATTACAGGCATGAGCCACTGTGCCTGGCGTGTGTGTGTGTGTGTGTGTGTGTGTGTGTGTATTCTCTACCTGTTGCCCAGGCTGGTTCAGTGGCACAGTCATGGCTCACTGCAGCCTCAAAAGCTTCAACCTCATGAGCTCAAGCAATCCTTCCATCTCAGCCTCCAGGTAGCTGGGACTACAGGCACACGCCACCAAGCCCAGCTAATTTTTTTTTTTTTGGTAGATTTGGGATTTCCTCATGTTGCCCAGACTGGTTTCGAACTCCTGAGCTCAAGCAATCTGCCCTTGGCTTCCCAAAGTGCTAGGATTACAGGTGTGAGCCACCACACCTGGTACCCATTCTTGCCAGTGGGTTTTGGGCCCTAGGGCTCACTGTTGGGAGAGCAAGGGAGCTGGAGGATGGGCAACTGCACCAGAGGCTAGGTCACTGATGCCAAGGGCCGGGGGTGACATGGGCCTAGCTATCTACCTGCCCCTGAGTGCCAGTTAGGTGTGGCTGGGCCAGAGGAGGAGAAGCTGGAGGAGGGCATGGGACACTGGGGCAGGGTGGACGGGTGCAGGTTGGGGTCATGAGTTGTTATTTGTGCTGTCTTAATCCTCCATGAGTAGTAGGGCAGGGAGTAGGGGGCAGATTTGTGGTCAGGAAGGCCCAGGGGAGGGGCCAGGAATAGAACCTGGAAGCCCTGGCACTCAGCCCTGTGCCCTCTTTCCCAGATGCCACTCCCTTCTTGTGAGAACTAGGAGCAGGGCGAGGAAGGATTTAGCTTGCCTTCTAGCCTTAATTTTTCCAGTGGAAACCTAGATCCCCATCTCCCCACTACCACCTTCCAGGTGACGTCACCCGCCTGTAGGCATCTTAAGAGTCCTAGTGAGCCTGGGACCCCCTCTAGTGCCATAACCCGCTTAGATGGTCCTGTTAACACCCTCCCACATCGTACTGAGGGTTAGCTAAGAAGTGAGGTGTAAGGCAGATCCCCCGTGCTGAGGATTGATCCACATTGATCCCTCAGGCCTTGGGGGCCTGGGAGGAAGCAGATTCCCCTGACCACAGTACTTGTGCAAAAAATGTTTTCCATGTTTACGGAAAAGGCTGGGAAGTGCTAGTGTAAAATGCCCAGCTCGTAACAGACACCCCTTTCCCCAGTGTTGCCCTGCTCTGACTGCTGTTCTTTCTTCCCAGCTTCGTTGTTTCCTCTGGCTTGTGGGGGCACGACTGCTCCATGCAGCGAGGTGGAAGGCATGGACGTGTGGAGGAGGCGCTGGAGCTGAAGGAATGGACAGGCCCTGGGAGGAGGGCAGAAGGCTACGCAGGGCTGAGGATGAAGAGTCAGCCCCTGGATGCTCCCAGACTCTCAGGACGTGCCCAGCTCAGGGGCTTTGAGCCACAGGCCTGGCCTCATATGGCATGAGGGGGAGCTGGCATCGGAGCCCCTCACTGCTGTGGTCCTGCCCTCTGTCCTGCAGACGGCTCTTAGCTCCCTGGCTTTGTGCCAGGCCCGGAGGAGGACAGTCCCCCATGGGGTGCCGAGCCAACGCCTCAGGAATCAGGAGGAGAGGCTGGTACCCATGCCCTGGTATCCAGGCTCCCTTTAGAATGGCCTCTGGACTCACCTTGAGAAGGGGGAGCTGCTGGGCCTAAAGCCCACTCCTGGGGGTCTCCTGCTGCTTAGGTCCTTTTGGGACCCCCACCCATCCAGGCCCTCTCTTTGCACACTTCTTCCCGCACCTCTACCCATCTTCCCCCCACTGCGGTGTTAGGCCTGGAGGTGGTGGGGGTGAGGTGGGGGTTTGGCCACTACCATTTCATGCCTTTCCCCAAATGAAGATGCCCTGCAAAGGGTAGTAACCACAAAGTTTGCCGAGTGAAATTCTTTGCCCACAAAGACCCAGAGCTTGGAGCATCTCTCTCTTCACCCCTATTCTCCCAGTTCACAACCCAGTAGCCTGGTTAGGCAGAGACGCTGCAACCCCAGTAGACAGGGCCTCAGTGGTCTTAGGAAGGAGGGCCCATAGATTCTGGACCAAGGGATGTCAAGCTGGTCAGTTCAGTCCCTACAAATGCCCCTTCTACAGGAGGCCACCCTGCCCCGGCTACCCTGGGAGAAGCCTCGGCTGCCTGGGCAGAGCTTGTCTGTCTGTCATTTATACTCTCAGGCTTCATATATTTACATGGTAAGTTTTCTCTCCTGGAAGGTTAAAAGGAATAATTTCAACAGGGTGAAGGCCTGGGGCAGGGGCTCATGCCTGTAATCCCAGCACTTTCGGAGGCCAAGGTGGGCAAATCACCTGAGGTCAGGAATTTGAGACCAGCCTGGCCAACTTGGTGAAACCCTGTTTCTACTAAAAACGCAATTAGCTGGGCGCGGTGGCGCACACCTGTAGTCCCAGCCACTAGGGAGGCTGTGGCAGAGAATCGCTTGAACCTGGGAGGCAGAGGTAGCAGCAAGCCAAGATCGCATCACTGCACTCCAGCCTAGGTGACAAAGCATCGAGACTCAGTCTCAAAACAAAACAAAAAAAAACGAGAAAACTGAGGAACAGACAATAGCTGCCCAGGGTTATACAGAAACTATTGATCGGAGGACCCTGGACCTTTCCAGGCTGTAGCCAGCAGTTGATTCTGCCTTCCTTTCCTCCATTATTCCCCATGCCTGACCTTCCCTGTTGCAAAGCAGTGGCCTCCTTCAGAGTCTCTGGAGGAAGCAAGGAGGCTGAGTGACCCCCTTCAGCAATCAAAGTCTCTGTAATTGTTTTGTGCTTCCAACCTGTTTTGTTCCCCTTCAGATTCCTCCTGCCTTCCAATCAAAACTTTCCTGTCCTGTGTCCCAGTCCCTCAAAGTCCACAAGAGAGGCGTCTTGCTCGTCTAATGTGTCATCTACATTGCACAGTTGAATAAGCATTTGTAAATTACAACAGAACTTTTATAAATATATCACTTATTATTGTATCCAATTGTACAATTGTCCGTGAGTGGCTTAATTCCACCATGGCAAATAAGCATCTTTTCAGGCAACCCTGATCAGTGCTGAGAAAGATCAGGGCTAAACTAGAATGCTGTGATCAATTGGTGGTGCCTGCCATGGGCTTGGGAAGAAAGGTGGGGAGAATGGTGGCATTATCTGGGAGGTGGGCATGGCTGGGAAGAATAGGGTTGCCCCCCCTTCCTTGATTGAGCTTTGTTAATGGAAGGGATTAGTTTCTTCATCCTATAAAACAGCAGCCTCTAAAATACAGTCTTTGCTTTTCAATCAAACCCAAGCATAACTGATGGTGCGGGGTTCAGGTACTCAGAAATAGGGGAGTGGGCTGGGTGTGGTGGTTCACGCCTGTACTGTAATCCTAGCACTTTGGGAGGCTGAGGCGGGTGGATCACCTGAGATCAGGGGCTTGAGACCAGCCTGGCCAATGTGGTGAGACCCTGTCTCTACTAAAAATAGAAAAATTAGTGGGTTGTGGTGGTGCACCCCTGTAATCCCAGCTACTTGGGAGGCTGAAGAAGGAGAATCACTTGAGTCCGGGAGGCGGAGGTTGCAGTGAGCGGAGATCACACTACTGCACTCCAGCCTGCGCGACGGGAGCCAGACTCCATGTCAATCGATCAATCAATAAACAGGGGAATGTTAGTGAGCAGATGGGGTTGAGAGGCAAGATGTCTGGCAAACTAAATGTCTTTGCACGCTAGGCACTGTGCTTGACTCTGGGGATGCAGAGGAGAAAGACAAGATCCAGTCCTTGCCTCAAGGAGCCCAGGTTCCAGTGAGATCAGTCAGTGCTAGCTGGTGCCAATAGAACTGGCCACGGGGGGCCAGGGCAGCACTGGGCCATACTTCCTCTGTTCAGTACTAGGGGTTGTTCTGGGAGCTTGGCTGCAAAGGGCAGTGGAGGGCATAGCTAGTATGGTACATCAAGGGCAGAGGGCACGTAGAGGGTGGAGGGGAAAGCAGGCTCTAGTTTCTGGCACTCTGCTTTTTTGGAACAACCAGCCCTGTCGGCTTAAAGTATGCTTTGGTTCTTGACCAAACCCAGCTTCAGTTTCTCTTGCTAGGGGAGTCCCAGCCCCTTGGAGTGTGCTGCTGTTTAGAGCCCCTGACATAGACCCTAGAATGCAGTAGGCTCTTAGTTGGCAGCAGGGTGGGTGCTGGTGGTTGCAATGGGATGATCATTTACTAACATTTGTAAGAGCCTGGAGCTGTCTGAGGATTCTAAGAGCCCTCACAGCACAGAGGTCTGGGGTTCAAGACCAGGTTTTTAAGAAAGATCCATGACCTCTCTGGGGAGTCTTTGCCTCTCTGATGGAGGAGGGACCACCCTGCTTCTGGGGTTCATGGGTGTTCTCACTGCTCTGGTTTTCATGACTTTGAATTTCCAAGAAGGAGCAAAGGCCTCACCCTGGGAAGGCTTGGCTAGACCTCAGAGTAGGGTCAAGACCTCTTTGGGGGCACAAACAGGCTCTGACAGTGCCAGCAGACATGCGTGAGATGGAAAACCTTTGCTCAATTGGGCCTGTGAGGCCAGGGAGGGGCTGTTGCCTCTAACTCTCCCTGAGCTTCAGCAGCCCCAGCCTGGCCTCACCCCCGCCCCATACGTGAGTCATCCATGGGAACATGAGACAGGGCAAGTCTCAGCCAGGCAGCTGGGAGTCTGATGAGGTGGGGTGGGGAGGCCGAGGGAGAAGGGATGGGCTTGCTCTGGTTAGGGTGAGCTGGAGTTGGGAGCTAAGGCTTTAGCAAGGGTGAGAATGGAGACCGGTGGGAAGAGCCAAAATGAGAGTCTGTGAGCTGGAATTGCAGCAGGAAGGAGTGGGGGGCAGATGGACAGGGTGCTTTGTTGTGTAATCTTGAAGTCTGTTGGGGATGTATAGGCACCGTCAGCAGCTATCCCACCAGAGCCAGGACCTGAGGACCTTGGCAAGACTGGCTGTGCAGGAACATACTATGAGGCTGCGCAGAGAGCCCCGGTTTTACCTCCCTCAGTCTCCTGCCTCAGTGGGTCCACTATAGTCCCCCAAAGTTCTACTAAAGCTACCAGCGCTTTCCCTACTGCAATGGGAGGAGGCCAACTCCTTGAAAGGGTCTGCTGTCCACCATCAGGGCTATCTATCTAGTGTCTGTTTCCACATGCTCCACGCGCCCAGCCCCACCATGCAATTCACCCCCATTCCAGGAGGAGGGATAGCTGCCTCACACTGCCAGGCTGATGTACCCCCACTCTTGCTACACACTTCTGTATCACTGGCTCAGCTCTCATGTCACCACTTCTGAGAAGCCTCCCTGACTGCCCTCCCTACAGGGCAGACTGAGTAACTGCTTGCCTCTCTGTGTGCTGCCATACCTCCTCCATTAGTCACACTGCCTTGTGATTGCTGGTTTGTGCATCTGCCTGTCCAACTAGACCGGTCAGTTTCTGGACTTGTTATTTGTATATTCCTGGTGCCTCAGAGTATCTGGCACATAGTAGATTCTAATAATAATGATGGGAAGTGGTATATAGTGTTTACTCTGTGCCAGGTATTGATCCAAGAACTGTACAATTCTGGGTTTTTTGGAGACAGGGTCTCATTTTGTCACCCAGGCTGGACTGCAGTGGCATGATCTCGGCTCACTGCAGCTTCGACCTCCTGCTGGGCTCAAGTGATCCTCCCACCTCAGCCTCCTGAGTAGCGGAGACGACAGGTGTGCACCACCATGCTTGGCTAGTTTTGTTACGTTTTGTTTTGTTTTGAGACGGAATCTTGTTCTGTTGCCCAGGCTGGACTGCAGTGGCGCGATCTCAGTTCACTGCAACCTCCACCTCCCAGGTCCTGATTCAAGCAATTCTCCTGCCTCAGCCTCCCAACCAGCTGGGATTACAGGAGCGTGCTACCATGCCCCGCTAATTTTTGTATTTTTAGTAGAGATGTGATTTCGCCATGTTGGCCAGGCTGGTCTTGAACTCCTGACCTCGTGATCAGCCTGCCTCGGCCTCCCAAAGCAGGCGTGAGCCACCACGCCTGGCCTGCAATTTTTGTAGAGATGGAGTTTCACCATATTGAACTCCTGGGCTCAAGCGATTCACCTGCCTCAGCTTTCCAAAGTGTTGAGATTACAGGCGTGAGCCACCATGCCCGGCCTATACAATTCTTAAATCATGTAATGTTTCAACAACCCTGTGAGGTAGGTGCGATTATCACGACTCCCATGTTTTACATTAAGAAATTGAGGCCCAGAGAAGTTAAGTGACTGGTTCAGAGTCACACAGCAGCTAAGTGGTGGAGCCAGGACTCATTGTGGTCACAGTGGGACTCTAGGTAAGTGCTCTTAACCCAACACCAAATCGGTTCTTAGTGTTTGTGAGTGAATGAGTAAGTGAATGAACCCGCCATTTTGCTGGGAGAAAGGAGGTCGGAAGAGAGAGAGAGTTGGTGAGGATTAAGCCCTGAGGAGTGGGGAGCACGAGAGGGCAGAGAAGGGAATGGGCTGTGGGCTGGGGGTAGGGGAGGCTTTATGGAGAGGATGACTGGAGCCAGACCCTGAAACAGGGGTGGAGACTGACTACAGGAAAGGACCCAGGGAGGTGTCTCATGGGCTGGGAGGCTCTGTGCCTGCTCACGGGAGCTACGCCTGGGGTGGAAATAGCCTAGAGGAGCAGATGGACTCCTGGTTAGGAAGGAGCAGTGAGAACTCTGGGGGAATAAAGTGTTTCAGGTTCAGAACCTTGTTGCTGTATTGGCCTGAGATGCTCTTTGTCTAAGGACCTGGGCACAGGGTCTGTAGGGACAAGTGCTCAAGGGATCAGCAGCTGTGATCTTGTGTGGTGGCAATCCTGGTCCCAGAGGCTTAGAGGCAGCACTCACATCCTGCTTGCTGGCTGACCAACCATCCTGGTTGGCCTGGAATTCTCCGGTTTTAACATTGAATGCTCTGCATCCTGAGAAGCCTCTCAGTCCTAGGCAAATTGTGATAGATGGCCACCCTACCCACTGTCCTAGGGACACCAGGCCTTGCACAACCCATCCTCACGATCTCACCAGTCAGCTCTGCCCACAGCACTCGGCCCCATTGAAGGGACCATGCAGAGTCCAAACTTGTGGACAATAGCCCCAAGGAAGGCATCACCCACCAATGACTCAGATATCATCAGGAACTCCTGCCATCTCAGCGGGGAGACCCAGGCCCACAGCTACAAAGAAGAAAGATAGCCAGGGTCTCTCAGGGACTCTCTCATCAGCTCTGGGGGCCCTACTGGAAGCCAACTGCAACTCACTTTAACTCAACCCAACTTCAGTGTTTTGTTAAGCATGAGTGGGTATTTGCTGCAAAGGGCATAGGCCTGTCCCACCTAGACCCTGGCTTTAAAGAACTCCCACGGTAACTGAGACAGAGAGGGCAGTGTGCAAAAGGAGCAGGCAGAACTACGGGAGGTGGGGTGGAGGGGCAGGGAACATTTGAGCTGACTCTTTGAAGGGAGGATACAATTCTGATCATCAGAGAGAGGAGAGACGATGTTCCAGGTGGAAGAAATTGCCTATACAAAGGTGCCAGGACCAGCAAAGGTGAGGGGGGACGAGAGACACAAATGGTGTGTACAGAACCTGAGGTGCAACAGCCACGTACAGAGGAAGTGGGCTGGGAGTCTGGGCTTCTTTCCGTAGGCAACGGGGAGCCCATTGCAGAGCTCTGTTCCACACACACACAGACACACACACACACACAGACATGCATGCACCCCTTATTTTTATTACAAGAAAAATGTGAAAGCACAGAAAATTTTAAAGAAGAAAACAAACAATCACCTTTATGTTTCTATCTCTCAGAGATAGTCTCTGTTAGCATTTTGGTATATTTTCTTCTACATCTATTTCTATGCAAACATATAATATGTAATTGTTTTTTATACATGGGGTCATACTCTGTATACTCTATTATATTCTGGTTTTGGTTTTTTTTTTGAGACTGAGTCTCGCTCTGTTTCAGGCTGGAGTGCAATGGTGCGATCTCAGCTCACTGGAACCTCCGTCTCCCGGGTTCAAGCGAATTTCCTGCCTCAGCCTCCTGAGTAGCTGGGATTATAGGCATGTGCCACCACGCCTGGCTAAGTTTTGTATTTTTAGTAGAGACAGGGTTTCAACATGTAGGCCAGGCTGGTCTCGAACCCCTGACCTCATGATCTGCCCACCTCGGCCTCTGAAAGTGTTGGTATTACAGGAGTGAGCCACCACACCCGGCCCCTATATTCTGGTTTTTAACGTGTCAATATATTGTGGTTATAAGACCATACCATTACATGCCTCTCAATGCCTGTATGTTATTCTGTTCTCTTTACTATTGTTTATATAGCAAATTAATCTTTTATTGTTGGACATTCATGTTATTTTTCATTCTTTCTAACATATGAGGCTTCAATGACCATTTGAACATATTTAAATCTCTGTTCTTGTCTCTGGTTGTTTCTTCAGGGTAATTGCTTTTCTTTGAGACGGAGTCTCACTCTGTCACCCAGGCTGGAATGAGTGCAGTGGCGCCATCTTGGCTCACTGCAACCTCCACCTCCTGGGTTCAAGTGATTCTCCTGCCTCAGCCTGCCGAGTAGCTGGCACTACAGGCGTCTGCCACCACGCCCGGCTAATTTTTTGTAATTTTAGTAGAGATGGGGTTTCACCATGTTAGCCAGGATGGTCTCGATCTCCTGACCTCATGATCCGCCTGCCTTGGCTTCCCAAAGTGCTGCGATTACAGGCGTCAGCCACCGCACCTGGTCCTCTTCAGGATTTAGGTGGAATGGCTGGGTCCTCTGGAGGATAGGCAGAAGTGATGGTTGGTGGCAGTGATGGAGAAGGGAGACCCCAGGAGCCAGGAAATGAGTTAGAGTAGAGCTAATGAGAGCCTGATGACCCGAGGCTGGGATGCAAAGCGGAGGTGGGTGGCAGGAATAGCAACTAGTTAGGAAATGCCCACTGCGGGAGAGATACTTAAGCACAAGGAGGCCTGCCAGTAGCAGTTAACAACTTCGGTTTTAATCACAGCCCTGAGCGTGAAGCCCCGCTGTGTCTCATACTAACCACGACTTGGGCAAGTGATTTAGCATGCCATTGAAATAGGGATGATGATAGCCCCATTTCCTAGGATCATTGTGAGAATTAATCGAGAGAATGCCTGTAAAGCAGGTAAAGTACAGAGATAGACAGTGCACAATAAACGTTTGTTATTATAGTTGCATCATAATCCTCCCAGGAGCCTTGCTTTGCCTAATCTCTATTTAGAAAACTGCACATAATTAACAATTTAAATTCGTAACACTTCCTGAGTGCTTTTACCTAATCCCAATTCCTAGCCTCCATGCATAAGGGTCTAAATTTCAGACTGTGCTAGATTGATGTTCCTTCCAGACAAGTGTCCTCATTTTTCAGATGATGAAGCTGAAACTCAGAGAAGCAAAAGCAGTTGCCTGAGATTCCCCAGCCAGCCGGTGGCTCAGAGTGGATTCCTATTCTCTGACTCTGGATCCTATGCTCTTCTCACCACCTCCGGTACCTCCCTGGCATTTGAACTTCCTGGTTGAAACTGAGGATGGAGAAGGCAGATGTGGCTCATCAAGATCCCCTGGTCATCTGGTTGTGCTGCGCCGTCCTCCTCACCAGCACTGCTAATTGCACTCCATTCCAACAGCTCATGGCCCTTCACACACACAAAGGCCCCGATCCGCTGCCAGGGAAGAGAGGGTAAGTTGCACAACTTGTCTGAGTTCACGGAACATGTCACCAACCAAGAA
This sequence comes from Cacajao melanocephalus, assembly GCA_963573385.1. Classification (NCBI taxonomy): domain Eukaryota; kingdom Metazoa; phylum Chordata; class Mammalia; order Primates; family Pitheciidae; genus Cacajao; species Cacajao melanocephalus. Next base: position 163,208 of record CAUYLG010049134.1, read on the forward strand.
AGAAGGAGGACACACAAGTCTGGCGCTGGAAAACCCTTGGCTGACTCTGTTGAGAGGACGGCGGGCCTCCATGCTAACTGAGTCAGTGCAGATAGAGGAACTGAGTTGTGAAAACAGCTCTAAAAAGCAAACAGCATCTATTAATTAGACTTGACTCGGGTGGTCAGGACTGCGGTTTGGAATGGTCAGCTACTTACGCAAAGCGGACTTTAGGTCACTCTGTGCTTACTCTGTTTCCAAAACACACATAACCAGTGAATGCTCCTCACAGTCCGGGTGGCCTCCCACATGGCTCCTGCCCAGTCTGTTTTTCCAGTGGGACAAAACATAGGCTCTTCCCTGGAAGATTCCTGGAAGACCCCTACCCCCATCTTCACCTTTCAGTCATGGAAGCTTCACCATCACTGCTGTGTTTCTTTCCAGGGCTCTGACTCAGAGAACCCTCTGCGGTGACCTCATCATATGATCACAACAGCCCTATGAGGTTGGAAGAGCTGGGAGTATTTCCTGATAGATTAAAGATGGTCATGCTAAGGCTCTGGGAAATAAAGCGTCTTCCCCATGGTTGAGTTGGGGTCCCTGATCTGGAATTACACCTAGACTACCTAGTCTGGAATTAGAAAGAAAAATGTTTTCGGCTGGGCGTGGTGGCTCACGCTTGTAATCCCAGCACTTTGAGAAGCCAAGGCAGGCGGATCACTCGAGGTCAGGGGTTGGAGACCAGCTGGGCAACATGGCAAAACCCAGTCTCTGTTAAAAATACAAAAATTAGTCCAGTATGGTGGCATGCACTGTAGTCCTAGCTACTTAGGAGGCTGAGGTATGAGAATCGCTTGAACCCTGGAGGTGGAGGCTGTGGTGAGCCAAGATCGTGCTACTGCATTTGTGAGACCTTGTATCATAAAAAAAAAAAAAAGACAAATGTTCCCATCCAGGGCCCTCTGCTGAAGGCCATGGAATGGAATGCAGGCATCTTGGCCAGTTGGGAGTTTAACAAGGGGATATCCTCCCCTCTGTGTCTCCTGGCCTCTGCTAGGTAGCCAGTGGCTCCTGTCAGCTTAGTCTGCAAGTCCTGTTTGTAGTCAGGATCCTCTGCCAGTACCCACTGCTGGACAGAGATTTCAAAATAAAGATACTAGTAAATCCAGGGTGCCTGGAAGACTGTGGGAGGACCTGAGTCCACTTTGTTTTTCCCAGTGCCTCCTGAGCTCCTAGACCCAAAGCTGAGAGGTCTTCTGCCTGCACAGTCTGGTGAGGGGTCCACTCTGACCTCAGCAACCAAGCCCTTGCTCTTCTGCTCAGCTGCTCATGGGCCTGGGCAGAGCCTGCTGCTGGAACTGACTTGAAGCAGCCCCCTGGTTCCCTATCCTAGACCGGAAGGTGCAGGAGGGTGGGGTCCTGTAATTTTTTAAACTTGTGCTCACTGGGGCCAGGGGTGGTGGCTCACGCCTAGAATCCCAGCACTTTGGGAGGCCAAGGAGGGCAGATCATGAGGTCAAGACATCGAGACCATCCTGGCCAACATGGTGAAACCCTGTCTGTACTAAAAATACAAAAATTAGCTGGGTGTGGTGGCGCGTGCCTGTAATCCCAGCTACTCGGGAGGCTGAGGCAGGAGAATTGCTTGAACCTGGGAGGCGGAGGTTGCAGTGAGCCGAGA